>QMIH01000662.1:183790-195756 GCA_003987875.1 Clarias batrachus | reverse complement strand
TATATATATATATATGTGTGTGTGTGTGTGTGTAGAGGGTGAGGTGAGGGTTGCCAGGTTGCTGAATGCTACCCTACCAGTCTGGGTGTGTCTCTCCCTCTCCCTCGCTCTCCGTCTTTCTTTCTTTCTCTGCTCCTCTGTCCTTTTTCATATTATCATTCTGCATTGTATTTTAACCCCAGGTTTATATTATTATTATAATTATAAACATTTTGCAGTGTGTGTGTGTGTGTGTGTGATTTATTCTCAGGGTTACACTGCGTCAGAATAAACACCAACATCATTATCATCACCTTTATTATCACCATTATAAATATTTATTATTGTTGTTATTATATGATGTGTGTGATGTCACTGTAGAGGAAGTGTAAATTGATCAATAAAATAGAGGATTTAAATAAATGTATAAATATTGATCATGATCAGGGGTGTTGAGACTATTATTATTATTATTATTATAGGACATGATGACAGGTGTGGTGTATGTGTGTGTACTGAGATGTATGAAGCTGAATCCGAGTGTGACGCGCATGCAATTCGTGTGTGTGTGTGTGTGTGTGTGTGTGTGTTATTATTACTCACCGCTCTGTTCTCCTAAAAAAACAAGTTTAAATTTCCGTAAAGGATTCCCAAAGTCGTTGGCCACAGACATGTCGGCTCTCGGTGTGTGTGTGTACTCCTGTACTGTGCTATAATAATCGCGTCCCCGCAGATGGACACCCTCACACACACTCCCTCGCTCACACACTCATACACACACGCACACGCACACCAGACACGCGCGCGGAGGGGATGAAGCCCGGACGCGCTGGATGTTGCAGCACTGCTTGGAGATGTCAGTCCTGCGTCCCCCTGCGCATGCGCCACTTCCGCCTCGCGCCCTCCTAATGTCTGACGTCACTCCCGTCCGCCATTGTTGTAGCTGCGGTGTCGGGGTGTTAGCGTGTTAGCAGCATTCCTGTCATTCCTGTCCAAATTCCACGAACGTTCATGTCCTTCTAAAAACAAACCGTTTACCTGTGTAACACTTCCTCAGCGGTTACTCAGGTCACATGACACGTGTCAGGTTATTTACTGAAGGTGAGTGAGATTTTGGATCGATGTAACCTTCTTAGAAATGAAGCGTACGAAATATTTTCTTTTCAACGTACATGATTTCACTATATGACCAAAAAATATGGAGACCTGTCACACCTGATTACACTTGTTTTTCTGAAGAAATGAAAAATGATAATATTAATCCAATGTCACAACCTCAGCAGCAACCTTGTTTCCCCTCTCGTCTGTTCCAAACGTTCAGCATCAGCAGTATCCTGATCACCGCCCTGATATATACTGTACTGTATACTGTATATAAGTTATAGTGGTACCTCGGCATGTGAAAGCTCCGCCTCACAAATTTTCGCGTCAAGAAAACTGAAATGTTCCAAGTCGAACCGAGCGCTGGCTATGCTACGCGTATGTCCAGGAGCAGTACAAAACTTGTTTACCTCAGTGGAAAGCCAAGCAAAGCAAGTATGCATTTATTTTAAGGTTTTTAAAAAAAAATTGTACAAGATTTAGTGAAGACATAGCTCCATGGGTCTCAAGAATGTTATCAAGGGTGGCAGCAAGAAGAAAAGGAATCCGCTTTTAGTTTGGGTTTTAAAGCACTCGGTGCCAAGAGCAATTATAAATGAAGGTTAAGTGAGGTTTAATGACTATTTATTTCATATTCTACATGTATTTTCTAATTGTTTTGGTTGTTTTCATGTCCAAAAATGAGATTATAGTGTTGAAAATTGGTAATATTGGTAATATTCTAGGCGACGAGTGGCTTAGTCATTAGCACCGTCGCCTTGCACCACCAGTTGAGCACACTGGAATAAGGAATAAATCTGGAGCAGGTTGTTCAACAAGTCCTCATCAGTCTTTCTTTGGATAATAAGGCATAAAACAACAACACAAAATCATATCATGAACATGATAGAAGCTGTAAAGTTTCATTTCAGGCTGGAGTTTTGCCATAAATAATAAATCAACAACTCTTATGGGTCATATCATGTAACACAAGTGTTGATATCAACAATTTAAATATGTTTATGTGGAGCATCATTTAAATACTGTTGAAGCTTTGCGCTGAAAATGGGTTGTAATTTTTTTATTATATTACTGTAGAAGAAAAATATGGTGGCAATGAATTAGTGAAGCCGGATCTTTACATTCCAGCAATAATTAGATTGTGCTTCACAATTCTGGCCACAATGTGGAGCTGCAGTTTCTGATAAGTCTATGAGTATACTGTATATTTTTCTTGACCTGTATAATAAATCCCATATATCTAAATGCACAACTGATCCAACCAATAGTGAATTTGTAACAACTATTTATATATTTTGAAACAAATGTATGTTTATTATCAAAATGAAATTATATAAAAATTAAAATTGATATCAAAATGTCAATGTTGATATCAAAATTATTACATTAAGACAAACCTATGTGATGTTTCCTTCGCATTCTTTTCCAGGAAATCGTATGGATTATTTGTATTATATAAATGAAAAAGTATTTGTTTCTTTGTTTGACTAATTAATTCTGCTTTGATTCCTTCATTATCCCATCTACGCATCTTGTGAGGATGCAATAACAAGATGTCAGGACAGATCAGATGAGTCGACATCAAATGTACTCCAAATGAGACATTCGTGTTTACTGAAACCAGTGTCACTTACTGTTGACCCGTTGCACGGTATCGTCTATCACTGGTCTTAGACAAACAGGACACAGTGTGATTACAAAGTTAATTAATATTTATCAAATCCTGTTCTCTCCTTACTCCTTAAACACAACCTGAAATCAAAGCTGGTCTTTACCTTATGAGATCATGTTCTTGGTCAGATTTTGCATAAATGACCTGTATTAAAACTGACCCAAATATATACAAGGATGTTTCAAGTGCAGTATTTAGAAACAACTTCATTACAAACTTCTTCTTTGCACCATGTTCTCATAGTATTAAAAAAACAACATTTACAGTGCTAAGTTGGTTTGCAATCTGTTAATAAAAACAGAGAGGATAGGAGTAGAAGGATGTCTGCCTTTGCATTATACCCAACATTATTCATATTTTGGACACAATGTCGAGAACATCCCTCTTGCCTGCTGTCAACCCTTAGCAGCTATTACTGTGGATTTCTGAGGATGGAGATTTCAGAGACCAACAGCATTAATGTGTTATAAATTTAAAGCATGCTTGACTAAACCATACTGTGCCTGAGACCATCTTTTCAAGTGAACTTGAGCATGTTATGCTTATCTGTGCCCAGTCATGATACAGCATATTTAAACCACAACAAATGGACCAGATTTTGGCATCAGGTGTCCTGCAATCCATGCCCAAAACTCTAGTGTAAAAGCAACTTTAGTCTACTGAAAGAGTTGTGGCAATACATGAGACATTTCTGTAACTTCAAGGATAATACAAGTCTAATTACAAACAGCACAGTTTGTCTGTAGTTCAGAAATTAATTATTAATTAGAAACAAGTCAAACCAAGCCCTAATGTTCAAAGTCAAACAACTCTGCTTCTTTCTCCTTCCAGAAAACAAAACTGCGGTCAATGTATTTGCAGATTTCATCATTAGTAAAACATGACCAGTCTGTGTTCCCATCTGCCCGTTG
Source organism: Clarias batrachus (assembly GCA_003987875.1). Taxonomy (NCBI): domain Eukaryota; kingdom Metazoa; phylum Chordata; class Actinopteri; order Siluriformes; family Clariidae; genus Clarias; species Clarias batrachus. The sequence goes on along the minus strand of QMIH01000662.1, from coordinate 192,093 downwards.
TTTTCCTTCATCTTGTGCACCATGCTCAACCATGACTCTAGGAACCGTCCTACGCTCAGAGTCCTTTGAAGACCTGTTTGCCCCACCGTTTGTTTTAGACCCAAAGAAACGGGCCTTGATGTCTTGGAAACCGTCTTTCCATTGCCGTTTTCCATCCTCTATGTCTTTCAGGACAGCCCGATGGAAGTCTCTAACTGTTTCCCATGGGTAGTTCCCTACATGGTCGAATACTTCAAAGCAGAGAAGGTGTCTCATTTTGCGCTCATCAGCTGGCAGGTCCTGCTCCAAGATGTGGAAGTACCCCAGCATGAACAAATCAAGGGTCAGGCTTTCATAAGGAATGGGTGCACCGTCTACTCGAGGGAGGAAGTGTTCCGGAGAATAAGTGACTGTCTTTTTCTGAAGGTTCCGGATCTGTCGTGAGGGAACCCCTGAGCTGATTGCCCTCCAGCTGTGAACCATTTTGTCTATAGCTGTCCGTTGTCTGTAGAGATGATACAAGGAGCAGCCAGTCGACTGAGGGACTGGAGATGGCAGGTTGTGACCTTGTATGTAAGTCTCAGATGATCTCTGATCTTGTTTCATTTTAGCTCTCATTGACCTTGCATATGCAGACTTTTTCCAATGGCCCAAGAATAAGACAACGATTCGCTCTTTGCGCAAGCTGGTGGTTTCTAGAACAGTAGCTGGTTCCTTGCTAGTGGTATGTTTGCAATTTAAGTTACTAAGATTGATGTCTTGATTGAGAAAAGCCTCTGTATGTAAGGAATTGGATGCATTCTGCTGGTTGTGATTGGACATTTCTGAAAATGGATAAGTGTTCCCAATTTGGCCTTCAAAAGTTGACCTTAGATTCCTTACAGAAACTCCTGACAATTGGATCTCCATTTCCACCTTCTCTCGCTTGCCCTTATGCCTTTCTGACTGGGCTGAGAACACTGATGCCAGTTCTTTGTTGGGCATTTTGGAAATTCCATCCTCTACATTTTTGTCTGACAAGCTGCTCAGAAGCAGGCTCATGCTCTTCACTATGCCTGAGATACGGCTGCACCAGATGGGAAGTGTAAGAGTGYCTACCACCTCCGCCTTCTGCTGGAACTGAGTGTTAATGGTGATGTTGACAATTGGAGCAGGCAAGAGAGTCTGGAGTTGCTCGACCAGACGTGTTAACTCCAACTCGTATGCCTGACACTTTTTCTGGAGGGAAACCGTCTCAATCTGTCCCTCTAAGTACATCAGGTCATCCTCTGTAAGCAACTCGCCAAAGGGGCCCAAAATAGCATTGCGGACCGTGGAGTATCTCCAGCCATCCATGGCTTTGTCATCCTGGCAAGAATGAGAGAATAGAAATGACTACCTATCAGAGATTCTGAGTAAATAAATAATTTATTTAATTTATTAATTTGGGTGCTTTTGTCACAGGCCTTCAAGCAGTTGAAAAGAAGGGCTTTGGGGCTGCAGGAAAATTAGAAATTATGCCTACCTTTCTCCACTCGTCTTCATCATCCTGAAGCCTTGCTTGAAGTTTATGCACCATCACTTGTCTCTTCCATTCTGCAATAGGGCTCCCGTGTTCATCGTGTGTAGGAACTAATGAGTCTATATCAGCAAGAGTCACCTCCTCATCTGGGAGTGCAATCATTTCGTTTTCACCTTTCTGCAATAAAAAAGTCAACAATTAAAACTATTCACCAAAAATGTTTGTTCCATTTGGATGTACTTGATCACCCAAGACATATTTTAGTTTTTTTTATAAGCCCATGAATGTGTATGTGTAGTAAAATGCATGACAACCAGTTAACCACTAGATGATTAATTGTTGATTTGGAGTGATAACCAAATTATTCTGGGTGTCTTACAAAGTCAGCCAATTGCATTCCAGCATTCAGGGTCAGTGGTAACGTTTTGCTCCGTGTTTCAAGAGATCTCAAAAGAAACCACAGGAGATTTTGACTGGTGTTACAAAGGAAAGCTAAATTCGGAGGTGGAGATTAACGAATCATGAGCGCATGATCAAGGTGCGGATAGCACTTTACATTTACAGCATTTGACACATACATTTATCCAGAGCGACTTCCTTTTTTATCCTATTATATGAGCAGGTTAGGGCTTCAAGGGGCCAACAGTCGCAACTTTAACCTCTGAGCTATCCCCACCCCACTTTCTCCTGAGTGTGCTGCTTCCCACATCATTGGACCTGAAGATCAAAAAGATGTGGTCAGCTGAGGTCATGTGTCCTGTAGGAAGCACGTAATAGTCTCTCACTCCCAGGATGTAAGTTGTCACCTGAATGGGAGAGGTGCATAACTGGGGGTGGGTGGGGACATTATATTTGGCTGAAATTTCTTCTCTGAACTAAACTCCATCAGTATGTCTTTGTGACATTAATATAAAACTGCAGGCAACTCAAAGCTACAATTTACAGAAATTAAATTAATTGACTGTTAATTTACTCGTAGCCACATGCACCGTTTGGCTCCAACGCATGTCTTGATTGGTCCAATATATTCAAAGGAAAGGGAATACTTTTTTCTCTATAGCATTCCATTTGAACACAGCAGTTAACAAACAGACTTACCACACGTCCAGTGAAGACTGCTGTCATTCCTGCATGTCTCCAGGACTTGGCAGACTTTGTCTGAGGCACCGGTGCCCCACTTTCTTCCAGGCACTTTTTCATGGTGGAAACCACTGCATGCACAAACATGAGGAATCAGAGTCAAATATAATTATGTGTTTTCATGTTTGTAGTAACAGTTTGGATGAGAACCACATATGGGTGTGATGGTCAGGGGTGCACCTACTGTACTTCTGACCTTATCCTGACTGGATGTGACAGGAAATTTGTCAGAAAAAAAAAAAAAGCTTAGATGACCTGCTGATGCCACTTGGACGTGTTGAATGGACCCCATTCCATTCCTAGAAGATTGTGAGGATGAAAAATCTGGGCTCAGTGGATTGAGACGAGGCTGAGGAGAAACCTCCTTCACTGGCTGCTAGGAATACAGCACAAACCCAGGAATTAAGAGAATGGCAGTTGTGTGAGTGTAAGGCATCTTGCAAATAAGATAAACCATAAATATATGTGACTCTTGTGTTTATTACCTTGCTGTTATTCATACCAGTCTCAAGACTTTGTTCACTGGACTGCTCAGGAATGTTTAGATGATGACCGTCTGTCCCAAATGTTGTCCTTTCCTCTTCTATCAGAATGATCTCCGGGGGAAGGAGACGGTCCTCTGATTCATAAAGCTGTAAAACATGCCATAGGGAAGCAAGCAAATATAAAACATTACAATTATTTTTAAATTACCGTTGTACATGCCCTACATTATTATTAGTAGTAGTAGTATTAATATGTATGTACTATTTCTACTACTATAATATTTATGGTAAATTTCTATGTTATCTGGGAATTAAAAAGAAAAGCATGTCTAAAAACATGTCTAATGAGTGTAAAAGCAAGGAATTAAGAATAGTAAGTCTTACTGAACACTGAGTCTAATGCAGACCATGATTCATGTATCAACGGTAATTAAATCACAGTCTGCTGCGGTGAAACTGATTCACTGAAACTCTCACACCTCGGTAATGCAAAAGGACAAACGTCCCAAGATCAAGTCCACAAGAATTACAAGATGAAATTGAGTCTTGAGTGAAGCGGATAAAGATATAAAAAAAACAGGAAATCTAAGTGAAACATATCCTGCCTTCATCCCAGTAGTGCACTGAACATAGGCCGCCTACAGAGATGAAAGGCTCAGGTTGCCAGTGAATAGGAAGAATTGGGTTACACTGGACCTGCGGTTGCAGTGATTAAAGGATCTTAATGTGTTATACTATCTTTAACCTAATGCTCTCAAAGAGATACACCTTCTCATGCTGCAAAGAGTCAACCACTAGTGCAGTACTTTAGTACCTTTGTACAATAGTAATATGTAGAACTTGTTTATTTTTCTTATGAGTTTTTCCAAAAATATTTCAGTAGCATAAAATCACATAGACTTTATAGCATTTCTATAAATATATGTATTCAGAAAATAATAAAAACTCCAAATAATAACAAAAACTAACATTTGTGGACAAACAACTTTCACAATGTTTTCCAAAGAAATTACTTTTAAAATCTTTTTCTGTATACTGTATAATCCATGCATACAAATGCTATAGAATTAGGACAAGAAACTAATTTAAATTTAAATACTAAATAGTTAGTAAGCTAATTATGCGAGCCATGCAAACATTAATGATTTAATTCCAAAATACTAAGGTACTTAAATACCCAAATGTGAAAGTTATAATAATAAAAAAATCTTATAAACTTATTATATAAAAACTTTATTTATTTTAAATTTATTTTTTTTTTTTTACAGATGTACAATATTTACACACCATTGTTTATAATCATTTATTTGGGATCAGTACCTTATAATGCATATACAATTCATTTAAGAAACTAGCAATAAAATCATTATAAATCGTGCAAAAATATTGAATGTAAATATCATATAAATATAACTTACAGTTCTAACTTACCGTGATACCTAATGGCAGGCAGGATAGCGACCGACTCCAGGGTGGAGCAGAGGGAAGTGTGTAGAGCTCAGATCGGTGATGTCCTGATTACCACAATAGTGTCTGAACGTCTAAGTATCTCTGCCCTATTATCAGGAGGTCTTGGTAGCTAGGTGTTATTGAATAATTAACTGTGTGGGGTTGAGTGTCCTGCCATTTCTCAATGATGATATGTATAGGATGTACGGCACTGTATGTACACAACACAACCCCAAGCACAAAGGGGGRTGTAAATCTAACCTACAACATTCACAACCAATGCTTATAGTGTAACCGAATGCGTGTGTAGTGTGCTATGGATCCGCATGTACCGTAAATGTATATTTAAGAAGTATTATAGTAATGATATTAGATAGAAAGACTACTACAAGGTGTATTCAATAAAACTAATCAATATACTTTGAAATTATTAAAAGCAATGGAAAATAAAAACACATTTCTTATATCCTTATATTCTTGTCACGCCTTAAGGGTTGGGGATAGATCATACAAAGGGAATGTTTGTGAGGTTTGTATGAAGACAACCTTAATGTTGCGAGTTTACAGGCTTGCATACTTTCCGCCATTTTATTGTGGGCCTTACATCTGAAATCTACAATCACCATGTTTATCGAGAAAACTTGTAGACAAAGATCAAAGCACCAAGTTACTGATACTTCAAACAAAGCCCTGGAATGAGACGTTGGAACCAGTGGCGGCCGGTCAATACAGGGCGCAGGGGCGCCGCCCCCCCTTAAAGGTAGACAGAGAAGAATGCTACTTTAACATGTAATTATTTAACATAATAATTATTTATTTTAATAATGAAATAAAGTCATTTAGTCACAATATTCCGCTGTATTTCCTAATATAATTTATTTGCAATAAAAAAAATATCTAAACTGTATTACATTCATTTGTGTTTGGGTATGTGGGGTGCCGGACAAACTGGCTGACTGGATGTGATGTGAGTCATGCCTTTATTTTATGCTAGTAGTAATGATGCTTAATCACCTAATAAATGGCTATTTACAGGCGAGTATTAAAAGTTAAATTTTAATTTTGTTTGCGCCCCCCCAAAAAATCTTTTGCACCAGCCGCCACTGGTTGCAACACAGAGATTTCAGTTTTGAGGACCAAAACCATTACAGACTGGACCCCAAACCAACACTTGAAAATGGACATCTCTGTGGACAGCCTTCACAATGGTTTCTACTTTATGCTTACTCTCTTTGTTTGAACATACTGTGTAAAGCAGAAAACAAGTGCCTATAAACTTGGGGAATGCCCTCTAGAACAAAGACAACATTTACCAATAGACCTAGGGCTAGGGCTTGAAACCCCAACCTTCTGATCAGTGATACAGAGCCTTAAACTTTTGATTAACCCCTATTCAATGTTGTAATTGGTGTTACGAGGAAACCCAACAACTCTGAATGCAGTGTAGTTCTGTTGTTGGGAAGTTTGAGAACCAGTTTGATAGGCAAGTTACGAAAAACTGGACATGTTCTATCTGCCAGTAACCCAATGATATATGAGACGAGAGTCTGTTCAGTAGGTGGTATGTAGCCTTAAAGATGTAGGCAGAAACCATCAATCAGGACCTTATGCGTATCACCTTAAATGAAGACCAGGTGACAGATATTGCCTTGAGGTTCAGCCACTTGGAAGAGGTTAGTCATAAGTGGTTACTAACAGTCCATGATCATCAGTGCAAGGGCAAAAATATGTAAGAATACTACATAAGAGAAAGTTAGAGTATTCAGTCTGTGGTTGTACATTTGGAGAAAAAGAAAGACAAGGTCACCTTGAGGGGCATGGATACCATGGCTATAGTCCATTACATGAAGGGACAAATAACTAGTTTTATGACTTGCAGGGACATCACTGAGACATAGAACTGGCTTATGTCACTAGTTGTGTTTGGTCCAAGATAGCCCAAGACCTTAAACCTACTTTGCCATGAAAAAGAAACGTATAATATACGTTCACAGTAGAGGCCTTTTCAGTCCAAGGTAGGTATTGCAGGATCTTATTTATCTTACTTATGAATCACACCACAGTAGGGCAGGTAGACATGGTTTCTTGAGGCATTCATTGGGCACATGATGAACCCCAATGGTCCAGAGGGTTCTGCTGTCTGTGGGTGATCCCTCTGTCTATTGTGAGGGGTCCATGAGATTCATCCAAACCCCAATTGCCACATATACTACAAGAGTGGTTTCACTTTTCATTACTGTCCATGTAAAATATGTCTTAAAGGCTGTCTTAAATCCATATGAACACTGGCACCAAGAGAAAGTGGTGTTTGTCTGATGACCTCTCACAGATCTTGCTCAGATGTACTGTATGCTGTATCCTCCAAAGCCTGACACACAAAAGAGTAGCTTCAAAGCCTGTGCCCACATAACCAAGAAAAAAAAATCACAATATAAACTAGAGGTCATGATACAGTTAACCGTCATTATCCTGATGGATTGCTCTGAAACACGAATGCCAATCTGGCATGTGTTTGAGGCTCTGAAACATGATACGGAGAAGCTCGAATGACACTTCTTCTCTCCAGGCCCGGAGAAGGAGAGATGATAGCTGATATCCACCAGACAGACAGAGCACTAACTGTTCCATCGGTCCTAATCGTTACACATTATCTACTTTTAATGTGTTTCGCTGTTAAGGTGACAGGCCAGGAGTGATGGTGGCTAGTTTTCCACTCCATTTGTATGCCGTTACTGCACATTACTCTGTTTTTATTACTCTGTTAGGATTTATATCAGCAGTATGTGAGCAATAGACTGGATAATTACACAGGATGATTAGGGTTTTTTCCCGTTCAGCCTTTGTCACATAAACATAACTGCACAGTTAAATTCGTAATTCACTGTAGAGGTCAGAGGATGGGGTCAGAGCACAGGGCCAGCCATTATATGGCACCCCTGGAGCAGACAGGGCCCAAAAGCGGCAACCTGGTGGAGCTGGGACTCAAAACACTCACTCTGGTCAGTAACCTGACTATCTGATCTGCATACAACTTGGCACAGGTTTTTCACGCCAGTTGCCTTTCCTGACACAACCCCTTCCATTTTATCCAGGCTTGGGATCTGCACTGCATCCTTTGGCTGGAATTTTGCCCTTGGGTGGGAATTGGGAATGTCTCATATACTGGTATTCATGAAAAATCTGGCAGTATCAGAAGCATGAACTGCAAACAGATGATTTTATTCAACTGACCAATGCACCCAGGGGCTACAGTACAGTGAGGTTTAAGACTCATTTCTGAACTGGAAATAAATACAATTCTTCTGAACATATAAAATAAAAACTGAAACATTCAATATCTTGCATCTTTGGATTTATACACTATTTCTATTTCGCTGTTGACTCTTATGGTGGTACGGCAGATCTAAACACGTGGACAAAATTGTTGGTACCCTTCGGTCAATGAAAGAAAAACTCACAATGATCACATAAATAACTTTAATCTGACAAAAGTAATAATTTTAAAAAATTCTATGAATGTTAACCAATGAAAGTCAGACATTGCTTTTTAACCATGCTTCAACAGAATTATTTAAAAAAATTAATTCATGGAACAGGCCTGGACAAAAATGATGGTACCCCTAGAAAATACTGAAAACAATGTGACCAAAGGGACATGTTAATTCAAGGTGTGTCCACTAATTAGCATCACAGGTGTCTACAATCTTGTAATCAGTCAGTGGGCCTATATATAGGGCTCCAGGTAGTCA
>QMIH01000662.1:162062-183149 GCA_003987875.1 Clarias batrachus | reverse complement strand
AGAGAGAAATGTGCTGGCCAGTGTCAGAAAGCTGGGTCTCAGTCGCAGGTCATGGGTCTTGCAACAGGACAATGACCCAAAACACACAGCTAAAAACACCCAAGAATGGCTAAGAGGAAAACATTGGACTATTCTAAAGTGGCCTTCTATGAGCCCTGACCTCAATCCTATTGAGCATCTTTGGAAGGAGCTGAAACATGCTGTCTGGAAAAGGCACCCTTCAAACCGGAAACAACTGGAGCAGCTTGCTCATGAGGAGTGAGGAGGCCAAAATACCTGCAGAGAGGTGCAGAAGTCTCATTGACAGTTACAGGAATCGTTTGATTGCAGTGATTGCCTCAAAAGGTTGTGCAACAAACTATTAAGTTAGGGGTACCATTATTTTTGTCCAGGCCTGTTCCATGAGTTCATTTTTTTTATAATTCCATTGAAGCATGGTTGAAAAGCAATGTCTGACTTTCACTGGTTAACATTCACAGAATTTTAAAAAAATATATTACTTTTGTTAGATTAAAGTTATTTATGTGACCATTGTGAGTTTTTCTTTCATTGACCGAAGGGTACCAACAATTGTGTCCATGTGTGTAGATATCTATCTATCTATCTATTATACAGTTTTATTATAACAAAAAAAAATGTACAGAATAGAAAACAGAAGCATGTTCACTTATGGTCACAGATTTTTGGAGTTCACACTTTGGATTTGATTATTTCTCATGGGCTTCCTGTTTTATTTGTTGAATTATCTGTAATTCCCATATCAGATCATTTGCCCATTATTTTTGAAGTCCCTGTTCCATCATCAGCCAGCAAGTCTTCTGTCCCAGTATCTATGCGCCGTGTTATTACAGTACATCGTCAACAGCTGATGAGTTTGCTGCTGCTTTTATGGCTTCTCAGTTCTCTGTCCCTAATGGATTGGTTTTTACTGGATCTCCAGATAGCATTTTATCATCTTTTTATTCAATATGCTCTGGGATCCTTGACACGATTGCCCCTTTTAAACGTAGATCTACAAAGCCAAAGCAAAGGTTGATGCTTGGCTAAATGACACGACCCGGGCCCTCAGACAGCGCTGCAGGAAGGCAGAACGGCAATGGAAAAAAGATAAACTTCATGTATCTCTGGACATTCTGAGGGACAGTCTTGCTCTTTATCAGAAGGCAGTGAAAGAGGCGAAATGCCAATATCTGTCAAATATTATTTCAAACAATGGGCATTGCCCTCATGTTTTGTTCAGCACTATGAACTCTGTTGTAAATCCACAGAACTCATATTTGACTGATGCCTCAGTTTTGACTTGTGAGGATTTTCTGAACTTTTTTAATGATAAGGTGATGTCTGTGCGACAGCTTACCAGCTGTAGTGGTAGCACACACTCTACTGTTACTGTCATTCATTCTGCAATGTTTGACCATTTTGAACCAGTCTCACTCTCTCTCCTCACTGAGGTGGTCCAACAGATGAGAGCTACAAACTGCCCTTTGGACATTTTCCCTAATAAATTACTAAAAGAGGTTTTCTCTACAAAAGGGCCTTCGCTTATGATTTTGATTAACTCCTGTCTCAATGCAGGTTGTCTCCCTGGTGCTTTTAAACATACTTTGTGCTGAATATATATATATATATATTCAGCACAGAGTATGCAAAGGTTCTAAATCATAATTTTCTGAATTCCTCTGAAATTCTGAAATTTGTTTGCTAATTTGCTGTGATGTTCATGAAGATGTGAGAGATGTCATTTTGGTTATCTGTGTATTATTAGTTTAAAAAAAAAAATACATGTGTTAGTTATTTTCTAAATGTTCCTTATGGTCACAGGTTGTTTATGTTAACTCACGCTGATTAAAGGAACGTTACTGTAAAGAGTTCATGTACAGTATGTCACTCACTGTGTTTGTTCAGCAGATGGCGCTGCTGAGTCACTGAAGTGAGAGAGTTAATAATGTATAATAGTATAATGTCGTGAGTGAGTTACATTTAGGATATGGGTATGAACCCACCTTAGCGGATGATCGTAGGAGAGCAGCGCAGTCACGGTGCCCGTTATATTCCGCCAGCTCCACTGCACTGAATCCGTCCACGTCCTTCTCCAGCGGACTGACGTGATGCTCCATCAGGAGCCGACAACACTGCAGGAGTAGTAAATGTAAAGTATGCAAAATAGTACACTAATATCTAAATGAGTTACTAAATCAAAATTATGATATAATATCCTAAAATAATGAGTCAAAATAACAAATAGCATCTCACAACAACCTCACACGCAGTTCAGAAATTTGATAAAGAATATTTAGTTATGTAGATAGAAATTCATAACTTAATGTCAAACTCATAATGCATTACTTAATCAAACTAATGAGTTACTAATTTAAAATAAATCAATTTAAAAACTGTTACATCATGAAAATAACAAGATAATATCATGAAATAATGAACAAATTAACTATGAGTTAATACCTGAAAAAATAAGAAAGTTGGTCAACATGTAAAAAATATATTAACAAGTAACTAAACCAAAACAACAAGATAATATTCAGAAATAAGTTATTTAAATAACTTAGATAATAAAATAAAAACAGATATCTTGAAATGATGAGTTAATCAAAACAACAAGTTATTTATAATAAATCTAATATATAATATCTTAAATGAATACATTTGTAAGTTAAAATGATGAGTAACACAATCAATGAGATGATATCTTGAATGTACAAGTTACTGAGTCTGTATTACTACATCACTGTTTAACTTTTTAAGGTGGTACAGCAGCTCAGTGGTTACACCACTGCAGGGTGTGGGTTCGAATCTCATCGAGTATCGGTTAGAGTATAAAATATTTCATTATGTATATAAAACTTTTGTCAGTGAGTCGAATTCATTTATATGTTAATGTTCATTAAAGGTGTAAATACAGGACTATACTATGGAATAATATACAGTAGTATGTCAGTGCAAGTCACAAGATGGATTCAGTTTCAACACAGAATTCACTACTGCATTTATTATATAACATTTGAGGATTGAGAAACTCATGTAAAAGATTCTGATCAAGATGAGGGCCGGGATTAGTCATTAAAGATTAAATTACTGCTTCCTTTGTAGGAATAACAGCTAAATGTTTGATGTATAACACATTAAAGTAACTTAAGCTTTTAAGTATTGAGGCTTTTAGTACCTCGAGTTCTCCGTTCTCGGCGGCGTCGTGCAGTGGTGTCCCGCCCCAGCGGTCTCTCAGGATCTTGGCGTCCATGAGCAGGAGGCGCTCCAGAATGCGATGGTGCCCCTCACTGGCAGCGAAGTGCAGAGCGGTGGCTCCGTTCACATCCTGGCAGCACAAGTCTATGTCTGTGAACGACGTCTGAGGAGCACAGACGAAATCACTGTGAGGCTTTAACAGAAGGTTTAAGGCATGAGGATATAAGGCCATTTTCACATTAGGCAGTCCACAGAGATTTCGGAGGAGACCGACGGCTCTGATAACGTCACGTCTAAGCAGCGGCCTACTTCCATTCTCACTGAAGATTGCTTCCATATTTGATTCGATCAACGACCAGGTACACTGTATCTCGAAACCTCGTTTTCCAGCGGACATGGGAACAGTTCCCGAAAGCGGAACGATTGTGTCCTCACTGATCAAAATGAGCCAGACTTTGGGATGAAGCGTTCTAGGGGAAACAGTCCCAGGACCCTAATGTGAAAACGCCCTAAGAAAACTCCACACACTCACTCACCAGCCAGACCACCAGGGCATGGTGGCCCATGTGGGCGGCGGCGTGCAGGGCGCTCATCCCGTCTCGGGCCTGCAGATGGACGTTTGCACCGCAGTCCTTCACCAGATACTCCACCACATGCAGATGCCCCTCCTGACAGGCCAGGTAAAGGGGCGTGGCCCCGGTGTGCATCTGATGGTCCACACTCCTGCAGGGAACGTTGTGGAGATGTAATTCGGCACTGTCACTGAGATCTTCGGGTGTGTTTATATCAAATCCCCAGAATCATGATTTTTGCTTGTTTGAGATCACGTTTATAACCAACAAACAAAGAATGAACAGAGTAACTGGCAGAGGTTATGAGGTTGAATTTCATTCATAAGAATGTAGCAAAATAACTATGATTATAGCACAAACCTGTGATTAGCAGCTGAACTACTGGCAGAGCAGATGTTATACAGAACTAATCAATTCAAATTAAACCAATCAGAATCCAGAGTTTAGCAGCGCTGTGGAATATAAACTACTAGAAAGCCTGACACCTTATTTTTGTCAGCGAGGATGACTGATGACTCCAGGGGGATTGATGGGTGTGTGTGTGTGTGGGAGAGGATGAGGAGGAGCAGCAGGAGGAGGAACATATGGTGGATAAGAAGTGTCTGATGAATTATTGACTGCTGATCCATGAGCATGCGTTAAGCATATGTTTCCCCCCAACCCATGAACCTCCACCTCCATTCCATCACTAATGAGCAGCTCCAAGCACACCTGCTGCATCTCTTTCTCTCTCTCTCTCTGTATGAAACCTGACTCACAGCTGAATAAATGATAGATGCATATGCAATTGTTTTGGGATCCTGTAGGACATCTACGTGTGTGTGTGTGTGTGTGTGTGTGTGTGTGTGTGTGTGTGTGTGTGTGCGTGTGTGTGCGTGTGTGTGTGTGTGTGTTTGTTTACTGTGGTGAGTGAGACACGAGCAGTTTGACAAAGGTGAGGTTTCCGCTTGCAGCAGCGTAGTGGACAGGGAGAGCCCCGCAGTGGGTTTGGAGCTCAGTGCTGCCCCCTGCAGTCAGGAGGCACTGCACAACATCTGCACGACCGAACCGGGCGGCCAAATGGAGAGCTGTGGCTCCTTCAGCATCCTGATCCTATACACACACACACACACCACACACACACATTTATATGAATATGCTTAGAAGGAATTTATTTTGTGATCTTTATTCATGCAGATAATTAATGTTACATCTGAATCTAATCAAAGTCCAAGACCAACCAATGTATCTAAAAATGAATAATTAAGGTTTGGGAGGAAAAAAGCTGCTGTGATCTGTTATTATTTTGTTTATTTTTGTGATAAAATAATGTTTATTTTCATGTGGTCCATCAAAATGTCCTCACAAGGTCAGAAAAATGAGTTATCAGTTATCATCTGGTCAGCACCATGTTAGAAAAAACTCTCTCTCTCTCTCACACACAAACACAAGAGTATGTATATAAAACTTTTGTCAGCGAGTCGAATTCATTTATATGTTAAAGTTCATTAAAGGTGTAAATACAGGGCTATACTATGGAATAATATACAGTAGTACGTCAGTGCAAGTCACAAGATGGATTCAGTTTCAAAAAGGTGGTTATAAGTTCACTACTCCATTTATTATATACTGTAACATTAAATATGTTGCTAGGATTGAGAAACTCATGTACACACACAAACAGAAACAATATGAATATTATTATTATAATTTTTTTGTTTCATTGACCGTATGTTTATTATTATTACTTTAACACTAGGAAAATAATCCATATAAACTATACTAAATACTGTAAATGATTGTTTTTTTGTTTGTAAGGCAACATTCATGGATAATGTGACGTATTAAGAAAACAAAAAATGTCATTGTGTCTCTGCATACTGCGCATTAATTTGCCATAATTAATAAAAATGTTGTCTTAACCCTAGCACTTACAGTCATACAGTCCTGGCTGTAGAACCACACTTCCCCCCCTCATATCCTCACTCTCTGCCTTTATTAAGCACAGCCTGTCTCTGTTCCTCACCTCCAGACTGCACTCTCCGTATCCCAGCAGCCACTGCAGCTCCAGCACGTGACCGGTGGCGGCGGCATCATGAGCGGCCGTGGCTCCGTTCCTGGCACGTGCGTTCCCTTTGAAGTTCGTCTCCCTCACCAGGAAGCGCAGGCAGTCCATCTGGCCCGTGCGTGCAGCATGATGCACCGGCGTGGCCCCCTGATCGTCTGCCACGCCCGGCGTGAGACCCCCAGACGCCCACAGGACCCTGAGAGCCTCCAGATCGCCCTCACGTGCCGCCTGGATCGCTTTGTGGACCATGTCGACGCTGGAGCAACTCGGAGCATAGTGGACGCAGCGTGTAGAGCTCGGAGTACTCACCGTTACACTATAACACCACACCCCCCCTCCCCTCCGTCATCCCTCCATCCATCCCTCGCTTCAACAAATAATGATACCTGAGACTCTGGGACAGCTTGTAGGCTGAATGGAAAGAGGAGAAGCACGCTGACCTCAGGCAGGACAACATGATGGAGCATTTATACATTTTAGGAATAAGAGATCATAAACAATTTCAGCTTCCACACCGATCAGCTCGGTTTGCAGAGAAGATCCGGTGCCTGAGCAGCTTGCTCAATCAGTTTTATTCCTAAAAATTTATCTTTAAAATTCAGTACGGTTTTACTCTTCATTCTGATGTATTATATAACATAATGTATCGTCTGTGATACTTAAAATAGAAGGAAACGCGTCTATCCTCCAGCTCACACACTCTTAGTTAAAGGATCCGGTCAAGGTGTTAAAAAGAAAAGCTTTTAATGTCGTGATTTAATTTAAATGCATGACGGTGCAGCTTATAAAACTAAACATAAACCATTAATTTCTTAACATAAGTTAACACCAGTGTAATCACTGTTACTAAAACTATTTATTTACCCTTTTACATTTTGCTCACTTTTCTGTAGATGTTGGTGCTCCAGAATAAAACATAAAGGAAGCACAAAGACTCAAAGACCTTCCATGATTAAATCTAAATCTGTCTTGCACTTGTAAAAGAAAACATCTGGTAGTTCATTAATAAAACCCGAACACAATATACTGTGACATGGTGCAAAAAAAGAAGGAGACACACACGAGGGAAGGCGTGTTGCACATTTATTTCACGTCCAACAAAGTGTTAAGTGTCCACAGACATTAGAAGACACGAGTCCAACACTTTTTGAGCACTAAGTACGCTACGGCTTATCTATTAAGGGTACAAAGAGGTTACACCTGTGTGCCGGTTGGGGTTTATATACACAGCATGAACGCGAGAAGCGGCTACAGGAGATGCGCTGCGGAGAAGGCTCGAGGAGGCTCTTGATTTTTTTTTAACAAAATTGTACAACTAGTATTATAGTGTAAATGCTACTGATATACTGTAGGCGTGTGAGTAATTATATACAGCATGCTGTCACATATTAGCAAAGAGACGGGAGAGGGACGAACAGAACTCTGAGCACCGAGACGCATTGCGGGGGGAATCCTCCACATCTGGGAAGCCTTCACTCACATCACTCGAGTTATTTTATAACTGACAATAATAATCATAATCATCATCATAATAATAATAATAATAATAATAATCTGGCTGAAGTTGACTGATAAACACATTATAGAGTCCTAGTAGCAGCAACACAAACATTTCAATCAATTGAAAACCTGCAAGTGTGTGTTTTGATTGATTGATTGATTGATTGATTGATTGATTGATTGATTGATTGATTGATTGATTGATTGTGCGCTGTGGGTTGGCTGGCCCAAGGCACAATTTTAAAAACATTTATTTATTTATTCATTCATTCATTCATTCATTTATAACAGAGCAAGTTAAAGAAGTGAAACCCACCTTAGTAGGAGACAATACAAAACATTATTTAATCTAAATTCTAAAAATCTAATAAGTGCTACAGTCTGAGTCCATGATACATCACGAACAGTCATTTGATTAAAAATAAAAAAGACAGAAAGACCTTACAAAAACCTCCCCAAGACTAGCATGCTAGTCAAGAATGTTAGCTAGTCATTCGCTAGTGCTGTTTCAGTCAGTTAGCTATGTGCTAAAATTAATTATTGGATTGATTAAAATAACAAGCTAGCTAGCATGATTATCTACTGTAGCTAATGTTTTGAGCGTGCGTGCACGAACACATGAGATATCTCATTATAAGAGAGCTGGTGCTGGTGTTCTTCTTTAGCTAGCTTACAGTACTGCTCATTTAGCATGCTAGTCAGACTCACAAGCCAGATTTCATGCTAACTCCTAGCACTGTTCATTTTATCAGAGTATAATTAGTAAATAAAGAAACGTCAGTGACTTTACTGATCGGTCAATTCACAGATTCAAGTTCATTCAAGCTAGGTCGGGGATTTAAAGTAGCTTGCCTGTAACAACRCTAGCTCATGATTAGCCTCTTCACAGAGCTAGCTAGCACACAGGGAGAGGAAATCCTATACATTCTTAGTTTAAGTTAGTACTACAATTGGTATAATTTAAACAAAAACTGTGTCAGACGCTTCAGGACCGGCTCTGTTATAAATCACGAAGATGAATCTAAAGTGACGGAGAAAGACTGGCTGATCATTTCCCGCCAACACCAAGACGACACGAGCAGGTTTTACTTCATCAATAAACGACTTCCTGCACTAGGACGTCTCGGAGGTGTAGCTACTACACAGTAATGTTAATTAAAACAAGCTAATATTTGAATTCTTACACTGTAAACTTTACAATAAGTCCAAATTCATCCATTTCCACTTTAAACTCAGGTGAAACTCAGCTGAATTTAATGTAAGTCCATTTGGAAAGTCTCGTTGGTTGGTTTGTGTCACGTAACGGGAATCGGCTTAAAGGTCTCTATCAGATTCCTAAAGGCTTCCATTAGCATTTTTATTTATTTATTTATTGTAATTTAAGCTAAAATATCTCCAGAATCCAACATTATCTCCTTTTTTGTGGTTAGAATTAAAATAAAATTCGAATTAAGATAAAAGTTCGATAAGGAGCCATTAGGAATGACAAATTCCAATAAGCTCCCATTACACACATGTATTACACATGTTACAAAACATTTTAAGATCCAATCTTAAGACAAAAATGTTCCACAAAAATTTCAGCAAGGGGATTTAAATTAATATTTTTTTAAACAATTCTGATTTAAGGATCTGAAATAGCAGATTTATAAGCAGCCATAATATTTTATATACTGTTCAATAAATATACCATCTTTACCATCTTTGTTCTCAGGTGCTCTGAAATACACACACTTTATCTCTGTGTCCATTAAACACTCGTAACTAATGCTAACCTTTAGGCGATTTTAGTGATTAAGATTAAAACTATAACATCAAGAAACACCAAAGGTCCACATTTCACATTTGTGCAAATTTAACATATTAATGCAAAACAAATGGCGCTCAAATAAAGAACAAAGCTCGATAAAAAGATCCAAAGTGCAACGTGAAAATGTAGATGAATAGATGCTATAATGTTATAAAGACATGACGCTTAATAAAGTAAACATTTAAAGTGTAAGTAATATTATGAATGATGTGAAATTCCTCTTATTGAGAAATCTGATCAAACGTTAAATCTCAGGAACATAATTAGGTGAAGGATTTTTTTTTTAAATCCCATCTCATTCCCTTTTTAAAAGTTTTGGCATTCATTTTTTAAATAGGATTTGCTTTTTTTTTTTTTATTTTTACGAGCAGCGACAGTTAAAGAGAGGCTTTCAATATTTGTAACAAATCTTAGCAAAAATAAATATCACAATATAAACCAGGTACTGTGTAATCAAAGTCAGGCTTGAATTTCCACAAGCATGCTTTAACTGTTTATCACAGGAATATAGTTTATTAGATAACACCTGCTCATGAGGATTACATTGAAAGTTTTTATGATGTACTGTATTTTGGAAATTTGGGTGTTTATTTTGAAGTTGTATTTTTTGGAGGCTAAGTTTGTGCTATGGCCAGCAGAGGGCAGCAGATTAAAGTTGAACTCAACTCTGATACAAAAATTTCGGGAAAAATTGGTCGATAAATTTTTATTTATTAGAGGCATCACCCAGAGAAACTAATTCTGTCTGAATAGAGCAGAGGAAAACACATTACTGTCTCCTCACTTCACCGTAGACAGACGACTTCACACACCTGATGTTTCTTGTCTAGTCCATCTTATTTTCCCCCCTGACACATCACTCACTCATGATCTATACCGTTTATCCTGTATTCAGGGTCACGGCAGGGCGGAGCCTATTCCAGGAGACTTGGGGCACAAGGCGAGGTACACCCTGGACAGGTTGCCAATCCATCGCAGGGCACACACACACACACACACACACACACTCATTCACACACTACGGGCAATTTGGGACGTCAATTAGCCTAAGCTACATGTCTTTAGACTGTGGGAGGAAACCGGAGAACCCGGAGGAAACCCACCAAGCACGGGGAGAACATGCAAACTCCATGCACACAGAGACGGGAATCAAACCTGGCCAGGAATCGAACCCGGACCCTGGAGGTGCAAGTCGCCCCTGGGTCTAACGCCCAAATCTAACCCCGCCCCTTTTTCCATAATAATCCTGGAACACGGTTCATATTGTAAGTTTCATTTTGCTGAAGTTTGTGAAAAATGTCCCAGTTACAAATCCTATTAAAATTGAGTGATTACTTTTCAAAGGATTTAACAAGGGAATGAGGATTTCCCAGAACCCTCTGTAGAAAGTCCATATTAGAAGACTAACAGGTTTAAGTTGTTTCTGTAACTAAAAAAGAAAAAGAAAAAAACACACCAGTAAACTCTCACTGATCTGAACTCTTAACTTTTTTTTAACCATCTCCAGGAAAGCTCAGGGAAAAAGCTCTTCACATCTACAGAAGAACACACACACACACACGTGTGCAGCAATGTGTTGCATTTACAGCAGCTAAACTCTTTACATTTTAAAACGGAGGCGTTTTGTATGGAGCTGATTTTGATCCTAATTATCACTAACAAGCGCGGTTTTTAACGCGGCTATGGCGAGTTACAGTACTAAGGACTTTTGCTTATGACATACAGAGACATTCATAGATTCATACATACTCACACCCACACACACACACACACACAGGCAGGGGGCAGTAGAGAGGGATGCAGGCAGGCACAGGCTATTATTGTCTTCACACCAGTATTTACACCACAGGAGCGCTCGAGATGCTGCGCTCGACTTCAGACGGAGGATCGTCAACGTTTCTTTTACATCCTCATCTGTGCGGATTTCGTCCTGGAGAGTTTTGACCTGAGGAGGAGAGGAAGAACACAACTGGTCTAGTGCAGGACAGGAAGTCATTTGTTCAGAGAAAAATTGTGTCCAAAGCTCCATGCTCGCTAATAACCTCCAGCGAGGTCTGTGATGTAGAGATAAACCTCACTCAAGTACGTAAAATGAATCTTTTTTTAGCTTTACACTGAAACTTGTAGAATAAAAAGATACGCTAAGATAGCTAATAGGAAACGTGCACATTAGCACCACCTAGAGGTCATTCACATAACTGTTTACTGTCTGTATAATTTTACAATTAGACACTTCTCATTCTTTTTGTTAAGCATTAAAAATTTGGGATTAAAACAAAAAGTCAGAGAAACACTCCAAGATATTACGATATAATAATAAGACAAAGAAGAATAAATTAATTATATATATTCAAAAATTTGCCATCAAAGGTTCCTTATACTATTTAATAATATTTTCCAGCAGAAGTTTGAAACTTTCCCCCCTGTTGAGCTGTTAATAAGGAAGAACCCGACACACTGCGGTGTAGAGCAAACCGCGGTTCTACCTGATGGTTCCAGCCAGCAGTGGGTTAAAGGCGTAGAGCCAGTCGTGCATTTCTTTATCGTTGCCGGCCTGCAGGAGGATGCCGCGATGCTCGGTGACCACCGCAAACGCATTCGGGGTCTGCAGGGGAAAAACGAATGAAATACGCACTCAGGTCAGGAGAAATGCCTTCCACAGTAACAATTCAGTAACTTTGTAAAGATAACGCTGCCATGTAATATCACATGTCTAAGAAGAATGTTAGAGACGGAGAGAGAGAGAGTGAGACAGAGCCACAGACAGACCAGTAGACAGACAGGTGTGACAACACAGAGAAACACACAGATAGGGAACTAAATACACACAAACAGGAAGTACATGTAAAATATACAGCCAGTCAGATTATATACAGACCAACAGACAAACATCAGGACAGACGGACTGGTAGAAAGATAGGAGGATTATATCAACATAAAGAAAAGAAAGGATTTGTCTGTACATCGGTCAGAAAACTCGCTCTACCAATGATATCTGTACGTTTGAGGACCAAAACCCAGTCTCAGGAACATTTCTGTCTGTCTGTCTGTCTGTATGTCTGTATGTCTGTCCGGACAGATTTTGTCACAGGATCACACAAACCTGTCTGGACAGAATTTAATGAAACTTGGTATTTGCCTGAAGTTAAACCTGCAGTATGAATGAAAACAAAATGTTGAGTAGAAGTGACGTTATGAGCAGTTTTGTGCCAGATTATAAGCTTCAAGTTTTGACAGCAAACTGCTCATGTGTCAAACTCTGGACGCGTCTTAATTCGACCGTTGGACAGAATGTAATGAGACGTTTTCAGCCTGAAATAATAATAATAATAATAATAATAATAATAATAAAATCACTGATTAAATTAAAGACCAGCAGATTATCTTCAGCTTTAACATTTGAACGGATGGACAGATGTTAGAGCGTCTCACCCTCAGGAGGCCGTGCTGCTCCTCGCTGTACTCCACCTGGGCGGAGGACAGGTTAATGACGGCTCTCTCCACGCTGTCTCTCTCACTGCGGTACAGGTAAACGTACGGACGTCGCACCACCACGTAGCGCTTCACCCAGCCGCTGGTGTGCGGCTCCAGGAAGTGCAGGTAGCCTTTCTTAGACACGATGGGGCTGCGGGAACCAACAACAGCAACATCAACATCAACTGAAGCACAAATTCACATTTTATTCCATAGCACGTGTGAAGTAATTATGCATTGATTGATTGATTGATACACAGAGTCACACTGTGCTTGAGTCTGTGTGAATACCTGACACGGATCTCCTGGATGTTGGGGACGAAGGTGCAGGTTCGAGGTTTCCTCTCCTCAGGACTGAACGGGTCCAAATCTGGACTGGACGCCCCGGAGTGAGCCTCTGCACCACTGTGTCGCACACACACACACACACACACACACACACACACACACACACACACTCAGATTTTTGTCTTCTGCCAAAGTTGAAGAACACAAACACAAAAACAATACAACCAGAACCATTAAGGAGGACTCTGAGAAACAAACGGACCTGAGGTCGAGGGTCCCATAGTGACTGTCCACCAGGGAAGGACAGGTAGTGGATGGAGTCAGAGAGCTCAGAGCAGAAGACGATGTGTCTCTCAGCAGGGACGCTGATATCTCCGACAGCTACATAAGCAAAGAAACACGGCGTCACCAATAATCAGGTGTTTTTTTCAGTTCACAGATCTGACCGGCGAAAATCATCACAAGCATCCAGTAAGTGTTCGGTCTCATCGACTAAAGGATGGAAGCAGCAGAGTGGAGGAGGAAATGGAAGCAAGGCAACGCGGCATAACCTTTTTCTAATTAATACACAGATTTAAAAACAGTGAGCGAATTCAAACAGCTTCGTCCAAATCACTCGTCGCTCATCTGTGTGTGAGACAGAACAAGTCTCGGATTGTTTTATTTCATCACGTAGTTTACCAACGCTGTCAGTATAAGGTGTGATGTTTATGAACGCTCTAATATCATTCATTATAAAAAAGAATAAAATGTATATATAGCAGAATTATGACTTTTATTCTAATGAGCTCTGAATATAACTGCATTCATACAGTAACTGCTCTATTTACACATGAGAGGTGGAGGAAGAGGAGTGTTTTAGATCATCTACACGAGGAAGACTTTTACGTAACTTTACTTAAAATGAGTTAAAGGGCATTTTAATCTCTCTGTATAAATACAGCAGAGCAGATCTCATCACTCTATATACTTAAGACAAAGCAGATTTTACCTGCTCATCCGTAATCAAAAGCACTACATGTTTGTGACCTCTCTATCTATGCTATCATACAGTATTAATGACTATTTCTATAAATCAGAGAGTGTAGAGTTTTTGACCGCGCTTACAAAGTCAAGCACTACATACTGTATTTCAGACTGATCTTTCTAGAGAAGGTAACAGCCGCTCTTTTGACCACATTATCCACATGAAACAAAGCAGATGTTCAACCGCTCCATGTAAATAAGGCACGGCAGATCTTTTGAAAGCTGTACATAGATACGTTAAGCGAGGTTTATACAGTAAATGCACTAACTAAACCTAAAGTTCTACCTAAATGAATCACCTAATATTATCTAAAGCAGATTTTTGAAAGCTCTACCTAAATACTAGTGAATTAAGGCAGATTTATGAATACACTAACTAGAGCCAGTGATTTTTGACCACGCTATTCAGACTTGGCGGCTCCAGATATACAGTATGACTTATAGAGTGAATTTAATTTGCCGTTACCTAAAAAAATGAGGTAAAGCAGATTTCTGATGATTAAAGTAGCCGTAGTCAATTAGAGCTCTCAGTTCAAATGGAGGTGAAGCTGGTAGAGCTGGTGTTTACTCATATAGTGATAGAAAGATTAATGCCTGCTTCAGACTCATAACTAGCTCGTCTTATGACAGTACGTCAGGAATACTGTAGCTAGCACTGGGTTAAGACTAGTCGATGTACATGAGGGAACGGTAGATGAGCTGTATGATCGCTCGCTCTTCAGGAAGTGGAGAGGCAGAGCAGGCAGGGGGCGTGTCGGAAAGAATGGAGGACAGAGACGAGTCCCGCAGGTGGGGGACGGGGTGGAAAGGCTCACCTTGCTCTCACTGGCACTGCTGCTCACCTGGCTGTACTGCCTGTCAAAGGTGTGCATGAGCAGTCGCAGACACTGAGGACCAGAGCAAGAGCGCACCGTCAGAAAACACGTACAGGCTTTTTATACGGTTAGGAATTCATTGTTTGTTTTCAAAAATGATGACATGTGTGTGAACAACACTCTCCATATACAGTATATATACACTAACACACTATACTGTACATACAGCATTAATGCAGCATTATTATAATATATTGTACTGTACATTATTATTATCTGTAGTGAGAAACAGTCGATGCTAACATTGAATTTAGCGACAGTAGCTCGTATCTGTTATCCTCATGCTAAGTTTAGCTAGCTAGTCTTAAAGACATCTACATGGTTAGATTTGGATATGTTTTTTTTTCTCTGTAGCTAAATAACGCTAAATATCTGACATACGCKATTTAAATATGGATTAAAAAGTTTCATCTGCCTGATATTTCAGTTGAATAAGACTAAATAATAATAAACCTGTTACAACAGTAATATTAGATCTCATTAAATCTTAGATATCCGTGTGACTCATTTTAGTTATCTAGCATTTAACTAGTCATTTCTGTATAGAAACCTTTGTAGGTTTTATTTATATAGATAACTTTAAATCATCTGTTCCTATGAGCAGATTTATCTAGAAAGCCTAAAAATGTAGTCATTATGTTGAGATTTATGTTCAGGTCTAGCTAGCGCTGTTAAATTTAGCTAGGTATTGTTAAATTGATCAATCGTTTTTTTCTACTGTTTAAACATCATTAACTTTGATGTCATTTTGATAGAATTTAGCCAGCTAACGATAAACTATTGAGATTTGTCATTGGATTTAGCTATAGGTAGCATTAAATCTTTCATTCCTGTGGATCCATTTAGCTAGATAACAGTAAAATCGATGTGGATTTGGTTACATTTACCAACATATACAATGTTTCTTTGATTAGAAACATAATACAAAAGTGTTTTTGAGGTGAAATGTAACTAGCTAACATTAAATATAACGTCTCTTTAGTTAGATTTAGCTATCTAACCTTACATCATTCAACCTTATGGGCAGATTTAGCCACATTAAGGTGAAATCAGTCAATTCTGTGTTTACATTTTGCTATAAAACATTAAAGATGCTGCTGCTTTAGTTTCAGATGTTCAACCCTGTGATAAAACATCAAATCTGCTGCTCGGTGTGAATAAACAGATCATGTGGCTCACCTTGGCAGCCAGCTCCCTCTGTCTCTCACTGGTTCCGTCCAGAACGGGGCTGCCTGCCAGAGTGGGACTGGGGGATTTAGGCGAGTCCATCAGGTCTTTACTGCACAGAGACTCCTGACTCAGCACAGACGCTTCCAGCTTCTCTCTCAAAAGCAGGTAGTGCCTCGTCTTCTCAACCTACACACACACACACAAACACACACAAATCAATGCATCAGACCGTGTAGGCTTTATAAAGTTAGCCGCAACAGAAATGCACTTGTCCGTTCATCTGGAGATCGCAAGACTGAATTCCAATAATGAAGCAGAACATCGATGGCTGACGTTCAAGGGAGCCGAATTGACCGTGCTCCCAGTAAGAGAGGGTGGTGTACCAGCTCTCCAGTATTAATACAGTGACCCTGGCCAACTGTGGGCATCTATAAGGGCGAAGGTGGGCCCGCAGAGGGGGGTTACACCGTGCCCTGAGGCTGTGTGAGCAGAAGGAAATGCAGATGAAGCACTCGAGTCTTTTCTCTCACTTGTTTTCGACGAAAGGTTTATGTGTCACATGGACACACAGTGAGATTCTTTTCTTTGTATATTCTAGTGTGTTAGGATTGTGGAGTCAGAGCGCAGGGTGGGCCAGGATACAGAGGCCAGGATACAGAGGCCAGGACACAGTCTGGAGCAGAGATGGTTAAAGACCCTGCTTAAGGGTCCAACTGTGGTGCTGAGACCTGAAGCCCTGATCTTCTGATCAATGAGCATCGGCAGCTGCGAGGTGATGGGGAGAGGACTGTTTAAGATCCAATGAGAGAGAAAATCAGGAAATGTTAACTCCTAAAGGTAGCGTTAAATCAGATGCATGTTTTATTGATTCTTAGGTAACATAAAGTAGACGTTTCTATCCTTATGGGTAAATCCAGCCATTATGTCAAATTGTTCATGTCTGTGATAAGTTTTAGCAAAATGTTCTTAAATTTGTTGTTCCTATAATGAAATTTAGCTGAAAATAATTCAATCTGATGTTCTTTTGGTTAAGTACAGCTCGATCGTCTTAAACGTTTCAGGCTTTTTTCAGTTGGGTCGACTTATCCCAAATATTTTAAATATCAAAAAAGCTTTTATATATCATTATATCAGTTTCTTCTCTTTGATTATACATTTTGCTGAATTTCTTGTCTTTATGGTTATGTTTATGTCCACTAGCGCTACAGTATGGACAAAAGTTCTTCAATCTAATGAAATCTTTATGATTGGAGTTTAAGCAACAGTGAGCTTAGGTCCGGCTTCTCATCTTTTCCAACAAATCCCGCTTTCTGTGTTATGATTAGTTACAAGAATTCAGTCTCATCTCTGATTGGTTCGATGCTTCTCTCTGTATTAAACATGAGATCTTTCTTTAAACAGACACCCAGTGGATGAAAGTCTGAGATAAAGAATGTTTTGAGAGAGTGAGTTGATAATCTGGTGACTTTATAACCTACGTTGGTGGAGCTTCAGAATGGATGTCTGACCACAGCTAGGATAAATAGCCTTTGATATTCGCTCATGGCCACAATGTGACAAAAACGAGTCAGGAACGTGTACAGGAACGTCCTGGACCATGAACTTCATGCAGTACCTCCTGCAGGAGACTGAGCTTCTCCAACTCCCACTGATGATCCAGGATGAGACTGTCACTGCGAGGTCTCCACCCAGCCAGGTTCTCCTCACCACGGACGTACGCCACCGAGGTGTCCAGCACACGCCGACGCCTCCTCTGCATTCCTACACACAGATTGTGATTGGTCAGAAGGTGTTTATGATCATTTGCTGGATCTGATGTGTTATCGTTTCTATGGTAACAGCTCGTTCACAGCACACGCTCCACGAATCTTGAGCAGCAAGTGCGGTGAAGTTTTTTCTTTAACATTTATGGAAGGAGTCTCCAGTGTCAGCACATTCTAACAGAGATTTTCAATTAAAAAAAAGGAACACAAAACCTTTTTTTAATAAGTAATGATCACAGTTTTTATTACCTGGACTTCCAATGTCTGCCAGATGGCACAGACTGAGCTCATACACTCCAGTCACACGGTTACTAAAAGAAAAACCAATTACAGCACAACAATGATCAGAGAAGCGTTTTTGGTTATTTACAGATAAAACCTTGGACATTACTAATAACGTACTAATTCGTAAAATAAATTCTTAATAAGGTGTGCAACAGGTACATGACTTCTGTGGTTTACATTACAGAAGGTCGGCTTTCTGTAATGTAATAATATAATAAAATAAAGGATTTGACACCGAGGACGGTTCTGTCTCACCTCTCTAATGGCCTGAACGCTCCGGTGCTGAACAGGTTACGGATGGAGCGCGAGGCAGGAAGCTTGGCGTCTCTCGAGTAGAACACCATGCAGAAGTCTTTAGTGATGACGGTCGGCTGGGTGCAGTTCTCCATCTGAGGGGTGTAAAGAAATCATCTCCAAATCATTCAGCGGCGCCACAGAGAAAAAACAAACTTACTGTAGTACAAAATGAAAACATGCAACCTTCTAAAAGAGTGATCAGGGTATAAAGTCTTGCCTTAACTAGTGAATTTGACTATTCTATGTAATTTAATATGCATATTAAAATATACGTTACATTTAAAGTCTAAATTGAACAACTGAGTAAAAAAAGGAAGAAACAAAGAAAGAAAGAAAGAAAGAAAAGGAAAGAAAAAGTTTGGGGTGTCAAATTCCAAATGATATAACTGGGAAACAAACAAACGGCAAATAAAAAAATACAAATACAGTCAAACATGTCCAATCACATCGCAATGTGCAATTCATTATTCCTGCTGTTTTATTTCTCTGTGTAAAGATAAAAAAACTAAAAATTCAACACACCTGAGCATTAAAAATAATGTGTGTTATAGTTTCAGTGTGATGCATTTTTTTATGCATCGTCAAATATATTTCAAAAGTTAGGCTGCAAATTGTAAATTATTATTATAATAATTTTCACAATTACTCCTTTTATTCATTTTATTTCACCGCTCCTATTCCAAGAAATGAAAGTGTGCAGTGTGTTGAAATACACTAAATTAATTAATTAATTAATATCACCAGAGTTAATTATAAAATCTTATTATAAATATTGAACCTGTTATTGCATCATAAAATATAACAGCCAATCAGGTTGTAATATGCTAATCACTGCGCTGTGTTCTCAGTCATTGTCTAATGTGTGTGTGTGTGTGTGTCTGTGTGTGTGTGCTTTATTAATTGTGTTATTGATTAAGAAACAGAACTAACTGTAAATCTCTCCATTTTTTCTTGGTGAAATACTTAAATTTTTATAATCACTAAACACAAATCTCTGACCTTAAAGCGGTTGTTGTGTTTTTTTAACCAAACTTTATAACAACCATTACTCTGAATTTCACAGTATGATATTTCTGCTACGTCGCCCACCGCTAATCAGACAGTAGCATTACTGTATATTATATTGCTAGCTGACGTTATAAAGCTATACGCAGAATTTGTGTTTTACATTGCTTTTTTTTTAAAAAAAAGGTGTAACATCTGACATTTACAGTCCCGTCTATAAAGATCACAACTTTCAACTGCACTTGAAGAGAGGTGTGTTTTACCGCGAGGTACGCTGAGAGCGTGATGTAGATTTTCTCTCCGTACGGCGTGACCCGGTTCAGGAGCAGGGAGTTGTGCATGGAGCTGTCCCACGCCACCTCGAACCGATAAAACGTCCTGCAGGCCATCGCACCGGGAAACAAGAAGCATTAGAAATCAGCTCACAGAGATGATTGTGGTCTAGCGCGAACATGTTGTGATTAAACGTTCACATCGCGGTCAGCACTGCAGTATCGTGGGTCTGAGTGCAGCTACGCCGCTGAGGAAACATTACTACAATTATGTGCAAGTAATGGTCATGCTGTGTCTTCACTGTACACAAAATGTGGATACGATGAAAGTCGCCCCCTAGTGGCTGCCATTAAGGACTTGATATTAGCAATTTGCTAGATTTGATGACTTTGAGAGCAGATGTTATCCACCGACCTGTCTTTGTCTTGAAAATGTCTCCAATACTATTTGATGATTATGGTGATACTATGATAATCCATGGATTTGACGATAAAAATTACTCTGCACATCCAGCGATTGGAACCAGTTGTTTGATTATGTGTTAGCTCCTTTCACCCGACACTAATTGTGATTACATTTTGTTTGCATCAAGACACTGGTCATGATCAGAAATCAATTCAAACATTTAACTTACATATAATGTAGAATTTTTTTTTGTTGTTGTTGATATTCTTATTTTATGTTTGCGATGGTTTTACAATACACATATAGCTAATATACGGGTCGCCAGTTAGTTATTTGTGGAGAACCCAAGCTTTTATGAACTGCTGTTATGCTTAAAGGCTAAAACCAACTATATATCATGTGAAAAAATGAAAGCTGTTATTACACAGTTTAATTATTAAATAAATTTAGAATAAAAAAAAAACTTTTCAAAATTCACATTAGAATTTAATTCTCACAGTAAATTGTGATATCTGCAGCCCCAAGAAAGAATGACACAAGTACAGTATGACGTCTATTCGTTTATCAGATGCATTGAAAAGACGCTAAAAGTCAGAATAAATATTTTTTTTAATCAAAGAATTATTGATTCTTAGCAAATGAAGCGTGATGAATATCAAATCTGGTTAAACTACGAGATCTTTGCTCGTACTGCTGTACCTGCCAGGGGGAACGATTTCATCTCAGGAACACAAACATTACAGAAACATGCAGCCTACTCGCTCCTAAAGCTAATCACACACACACAGTACTGTACATGCAGGTGTAACTATCAGTGCATGACCAGGGTTATGCCACGCCGGTGCAGAGGAAAGGAGGAAATACCTATGATCAATTCCCAAGGAAACACTGCCAGGATAAAGAGCAAGAGAAAAGTTAGACATTTAGACAGTTAGACAGACAGACAGTTAGACAGACAGACAGACAGTTAGACAGACAGACAGTTAGACAGACTGTTAGACAGACATACAGACAGTTAAACAGACAGACAGACAGTTAAACAGACAGACAGACAGACGGTTAGACAGACAGACAGACAGTTAGACAGACATACAGACAG
>QMIH01000662.1:135568-158486 GCA_003987875.1 Clarias batrachus | reverse complement strand
GAAGAAAATGCGTGAAAGTGTGTGTGTGTGTGTGTGTGTGTGTGTGTGAGACTTGCCTGGTTTGGATAAAGGCATGACACGAGGGAACTGACGTCTTGATGGACGCAGAGGACTGAAAAAACACACACACACACACACACACACACACACACACACACACACAAACACACACACATTATTGTTCTCAGTGGCATGCGGGACAGTGTGATCAGTGGTCTGTGTGAGGGGAGTCAGGAAGCCCCGCCCACACTGACACACAACATGCGAGCTCCAGATTATAACACACACACACACACATACACACACAGACACACAGACACACAGATGATGTAAACGTGTGTTGCACGCTGAGGAGAGAGCGCTGTGCAGAGACGAGTTCTCACCTGATGAGGTCTTTACACAGCGGAGGGAACGGCTGTTTCTGATAATGTCCGAACACCTCGAACACGATGGGCTGCGACCTGATGTACTCCACAAACGACTTGGTCACGTCCACCGTGATCTGCAGCAAGAACACAAGACACACGACACACGGCGTTTATACACACACCGCATCAGACAAAGATCTAATACGCTACAGGTTCATCAATAATCAGACTGACGTTCTGGACGTGGTAGAAGCCCAGCGGCGGCCCGCGGCCCGTGTTCTTCAGCGGCTCGGTGGAGAACGCCTCGTCATGCCGGTGGATGAAGCTGCAAATGGAGAGAGAGAGAGAGAGAGAGAACATGCAGATTTATTTTAATGCATTGTTGTTACTCTACAAAATGCTGTTAACGAGGTTGATCAGAGCTAAAGGTGGGCTAGCAAAATGTTAGCGTGTTCTTTGCCCGCCTTATGCTTCACCCAGCAGCCAGAACAATAACACTGATTATCAGTTAAACCCCAGTAAACTGGTGACAGGGTCATGGACACACAAGTCTTGTTAATGTCCTCGAGGACCAAAGGCCAGTCTGTCTCATCCGATCCCACAGAAAGACAATCCAGAACATGGATACGCCTCTCCCACCAAAGTGAACCAGGTGTTAGTCCACGTCTGGTGCTTGGGCTAGTTCAGAGCCAGTTCAATAGCAAACCTCCTAAGAACTGGCTTCGTTTTTCCATGGGCTAGACAGTCACGTCATTACGTCATTGTTTATGTCTGTGTACGTCTCTACTTTCCCTAGTGGCCATGCTAGCAGCTTTGCGAGCAGTTCTCCTGGCTTTATCATTACTAGAAAGCCTCTGAGCTGTCCATTGCACATTGAGTCCGTTTTTTAAAAAGATGTCAGTGAGAAACTTTTATTTAGTTGGTCGTGGTACTGTATTTCCTCCCCACAGCCCCTGACATAAACAGTTCATTCTTCTGGCCCAGAAAAGTGGCCTGTATTTCGGCTGTCTGAAAACACAGAACTGATTCAAAATTGGACCAGCTCCAGAATCGCCTTGGTGAAAAAGGCGTACCAGTGAAACACATCCCATTTCACAAGTGGCCCAGCAGGCAAAGAGGCCAAACTCCAAACTCCCCGTGGGATTCACCAGACAAACATGTCCGATCCACGGAGGCTCCAGCCCACAACCCAGAGCACCCAAAGGATCGGACAACAACCGCAGAGACTCTGAGGGAGCCACGCCCGAGGTGTCCGAGTCACAAGGGGGGAACTTGCACAATACTGGGATTAATGTTTTAAGCTGTAATGTTATGGCTGATTAGTGTCGTCCACAAATAGTAGACAATTTGTCAAATAGTGTTCATTAAAGAATCTTGAACTGAACTGAAATTTCCCTTTCTAAGCACTCGGATTATTATAAAATCAGTCTTTGTTTTTTAAACTCAATTAAATGGTATAGCATTATGCACTCATTATTTTCCTCAGTGTTTTGTCACATAGCGTTATGTTCAGTTATGTTATTGAGGACTTAAACACGTCGTGCACTATAACAAAATGAATAGTACTGTGATGAAACTGAGATTCTGTAACGATCCAGGATCTGTTTTTCGGTGTCATTTCTATCAGTTTCAGTCACACTGACATTTACTCTAAACGGTCTTTGCCTAACCAATCTATTTAAGCTAATATGATAAAAAAAAAAGTTACAGCTTTATCTCTGACTATTTCAGAGCACTGACACTGGAGACTCCTTCCACACATGTTAGAGAACAAATGTTTTTACTACATTATTCTGTATTTCATGGACTCACTTGAACTGGCAGAAGATGTCGGCGTACTCGGCGGAGATGCTGGACGCCTGCAGGACGGTGACTCTGAAGGTGAAGCTGCTTCCAATCTTCAGGTGTGAAAGTGTTTGTTCCTGCGCGGCGTCCCCAACACCGTCCACACCTTCCTTCTGAGGACTGCCTGGAACATCCGGGGTGACTGAGGGGAAGAAACACCACGATCAGCAGGCAGCTCGGATTCACAGGGATGATTACTGATTACTCCTACTGAAATGCTGAAAAGCTCCACGCCTGTATTTAGAACTCTGGTGTAACTGCAGACCGAAGAGCAATTCAGGAGCTACATGAAAGTTCTCAGACGCTCAGAGCGTTAAACTGGTAGTTGTAGACTTTCCTTATTTATTAAGCACATTAGCTTTGTCGCTGTTAATGTTTCCTTTAATTCCTTCCCCCAATCATCACGTCACGTCTCACGTACTTGTGCAGGTGTTGTTGTTGACCTCGTCAGCTGAGAGGCTGTTTTCAGCGTTTTGTCCTTCTCCCTCTACGATGCGCAGTTCCTCCTGAGACGTGTTCGAGTGTGACATTCCCCCTGAACACGACTCTGTCTGAAACTAAACAGAGGCAAAGCAGTGCAGCGTCACTACCGTGAAGTAGCTGTGGCTATAATGTTCAAAGCTCGATATCGAGACACCAAAGCGCAGCAGACCTTCTCGAACTGCTGATCCTCAAACGAGATCTTGGCCGTTCCTGACTGTCTGACGCCCGAGCCGTAATCTGGAGCTTCTTCATCAGCTGTGAGGAGAAAGAACGAGGTACTGACGTCTAGATCTGTTACTGTAATGAGAGTGCTTATGTTTATTGGGGGAGGTCTGGTCTGGTCTATTTAAGCTGATTTTTAAATTGTAGCAAAGGGACAACCCTGTTTGTTGTTTTTGGTAAACTCAGAGGTGAACCAGGGTTTATTTAAGGTTTTCAGTGGAAAAGAGGGAGTGGACACACTTATTAAGGTGTGTCTTCATTTTGGGGCGGGAGCAGGGCTATTTAAGGTGATTTGTAAATTTAGGGGAGTGGCCAGATCCATTTAACGTAAACTGTTGATTGAGGCGAATTGTATTTTGTGGGAGGGGCCTATGTCTAATGAAGTTCATTTGTAAACTGGGGTATGGACACACTTATTAAGGTGAGTTGTAAATGTTTGGTGGGAGACTGAGGTCTAAGTAAGTTGATTTGTAAATTGGGGGAATGGCCACACCTATTAAGGTGAGTTGTAAATTTGGATGAAGGGCCTCGGTCTTATTAAGTTTATTTATATTGAGGGGGAGTGGCCACACCTATTTAGGGGAATCATTTATTTGTGGGAGGGGGCAATGCTTGTTAAATATTTGCATAGATTTGTGTCAGAAATAATCATTCTTTTTCATATAATTTTTGTGTTTATTTGTTCTTTTTTGTTGCTTTTGTCTGTTTCTGTTGTGCTCACAAACAAAAGCAAAAATGTTTAAACTATTATTTTTGTCCGTATTTTTACAGCTTCTAAATCTTTGTACAGTGGAACCTTGGATTACATGCATAATTCGTTCCAGAAGCGAGCTCGTAATCCAAATCAAATCTTCCCATAAGAAATAATGAAAACTCAAATAATTCGTTCCACAGCCCAAAAAATAAATACCAAAAAATAAATACAGAAAAATAATTAATACAATATATAAAGTAAAAATAAAACAAATTAATCTGCACTTTACCTTTTAAAAAAAGTTAAAATAAATCCCAACAGATAAGTGTTTCCTGTGTATTTGTGTGTGTGTGTGTGTGTGTGTGTGTGTGTGGGTTGAATTAGCCCCTTCCCTCGCCTCGTCTTACACAGTAAAACTCCTCCTCCCTCCCCCCACCTCGCTTTTTAAGTTTCACAACAAACACACACACAACGGAAACACTGTTTTAACGGAAAAAAAAGAAATCTCTCTAATGACACTCCTGTGAGCGCAGACTAACAGAATCACTGCTGTAAAGTTAAAAAAAAAAAATTAACCGGCACCTTACCTTTGAAAAGAATCGAGTTTCTGTGTAGAGCAGAGTGTGTGTGTCTGTATGAAGCCGGGGAGGGGGGTGTAAAGGCGAGAGTGTGTGTGTGTGTCGGTGTGTTTGTGTCGGTGTCAAAAAACTTGGCACTCGTAAACCAAGACATGCTCGTTTTTCAAGCAAAAATTTATTAAAAATTTTTGATCGTCTTGCGGAACACTCGTAAACTGAGGTTCCACTGTATTCCATTAATAACAGAACACCATATAAAATCATTATAGTGACCAAATATAACAGGTCTGTTCATTAAATCATCAAAAATGTAAATGTAGAAAGGATGTGATGGTACCTGAGACGGCCTGCACTGCGACCCGGAGGAAACCCTTGACCTCGCCTTTCTCACTCACGATCGCCACGCGGTGCACCAGGGGCACGGGGTACAGCAGGTTACTCAGGTACACAAACGCCCTGCGGTGGACGAGAGGAAGAGATCGAGGGAAGATCAGTTAAAAGAGAGACATAGACGAGAGCGGGACGAGAAGAGAAACGGTCATTTTTATTTCAGAATGTTGATGCAGCCACACCGCAACTGCACACAACACGACACTGACACACACACACGCACACGCAAAAAGCAACGAAACAGAAAGCTGCTCTTGCAAAACAGAAGAAAAAAAAACAATGTGTCTGCTGCTCATCTCTTAAAACCCAGTGACCCCCCTCCCTCCCCCACTGCAGGGGAGAATCGAGATCAGGGCTAATGTTGCAGATGTTGCCTTTATATATCTTCATAACACATGCATAAACACTGAATAACACATTTATAATCCAAGAGTCCAACCTGTGGGCGGCTGTGAACCTCCCCTGGATGCTTTATGACATCTTTAAACATTAATTCACTGCTTTGCAGAGTAGCTGAGATACAACGACGCGCCCCAGACAACAAACCAACGGATCCTTTAGTCGGGTTCATCCATTTCTATTGGTTACCAGCTGGATTACCCAATCAGGAGTGTGCATTTCTCTTTGAAAACTGCTATCCAGTTAGCTACACGTTGAGTTTTACACTTTACTGTGTAAATGTGTTATATTGTTAGATAGCATTTAGCATGTACTAGCGGCTGCAGGTGAACTAATAGCAAATGCTTCATGTAACAACACTATTAGTTTACATACAGCAACTAGTTACAATGCTAACCAATAATTATGCTAACATTGCAGTCTAATATTGCTATCTAAAGTAGTTAGCATACCACAGTAAACAGATGGAAATGAATAACTCCACCCCACATTGTAGCTAGTAAGTGTTGTACTAGTGAATGTAGGTACACAACACTGATTACACAACACGTAGGAACATTACTGTCTAAAATAGCTGCACAATTGGGAAGAAACCTGCGTTCCCAGGACCCTGTGTTCCCAAGGTCATTTTACACATTAACGCTCTTATGTGCGAGACAAGTGTGACCTTTGCTGCTTTGCGACAATGTCAATCGTTAAAAAATCGTCTACTTGAACAAGGATCCTGGAAACAGGGACGACCCCAAAGACATAACCATGCTACGTGTATCAACCCTTCTGTCTAATACTGCTAGCTTATTAGCAGTGCACCTGGGAGCTACACCTGATAGCTAACAGCTATTTAGCTCTTTAAAAAATAGCTCAGATTGAATTATGAGGAAGTGTGTTAATAAATACAACAAAGCGTATCTGTGAGGGGCATTCGAGTCAAACCCGGACTTGTGCTGAAATTTCGGAGGCCACTGCTGTCGTTTACGTTAACATTCAGAGAATGATCCTTGAGCATTGATGTCGGCAACATGCAGAAGAGACGCATCTGTGTGTGTGAACTGTACACACAATCATTCTCCAGCACCACTCGCACGTTACAGGAGCTCGGCTGGGACTTATTGACACGTCCCCCGTACAGTCCTGACCTCGCTCCAAGACATTTCCACATGTTTCGGCAATTAAAGGAGTTCCTGGGAGGCCAGTGTTTCATACGTGAAGCAGGCTGTACAATCATGAGTAAACTTTCTGCCTTAATGGAGTCCAAGCACTAGTGACACACTGGGATACGTGCATTAGTGTATCAGGGGATTATATAGAGACATAAAGGGAGCTTTTACTCTCAGAACTGTGTTCTGTTATTCTACGCAATCAAAAGTCCCACTTTGACTCGAACGTCCGCTTTGCAAAGTAGTTAGCAAAGTTGAAGACAACAGGACTTTTATTCAAATGCATTTGAATAAAAGTCCTGTAGTGTTAACCTTTGTTTTAAGCAAAGCATAAAATATAAATATGATTATATAAGATTTGTAATGTAGATAATATAAAATTATGGTTTTGTTATGAATTTAAACAAATTAAAGAGAAAGTAAAACAATTTTTTAAAGGATCTATGATAGTATAATGTAAATTTCCTTTTTCTTATACCCTGGGTAATGTATATCTATCTATCTATCTATCTATCTACAAAATGTTAAATAAAAAAATGCGCCTGCATACATTCCTTCTGGAAATGCTACCACTCAATGTTTATGCATGTCTTATGAAGTCATTATGCATACCTCGACTAAATGTTACATTAAACATGTCAACATAAAGTCCTTTTTATCAGTAGATTGCTTTATGATTTAGAAAGCGTTTGTCATCAATCAAATCAATTTAAATGGGTTTTAAGACAGTCTCTGATTGGCTGAGAGCGTGGCAGGAGGGGTGCCGAAGGGGAGGAGCTTACGACAAGATTGGTGAGGCGCAAAAATTTGAAGCATGCTCAGATATAAAAAAAAAAAAAAAACTGAAATAAAGGGATCCAAAATAAATCTCAAATTTGGCTCTGGTGGATCAGATGCAAACGGAAAAAGAAATCTGAAACCCGAACGAAAGTTTAGAAGAAATCAAAACGAACACGTGAACTCAGAAGTGAAATTAAATTCAACACACATCACAGCTCTGTGGGTGTTTAATGTGTGCAAGTGAACAAGGATGTTGAAAGCCAATTGAATAAAATAAATAAATAAATAAATAAAGGATTCAAATGTTGAGATAAGAATTTGGAGCTCTGGCATGCCTGGGCGAGAGCGCTGCAGTCGAAACCAGCTCTTTCATCATGACCGTCATCAGATGAGCGAAATTAAACAGATGTGTCCTGATGTCGATGCCACCCGAAGAAATAATAAAGAAAGCATAAAGTGGATTTTCTGAAGTCTGCGTGCCTGTTGGTTAGAAAATAATCATTGTAACTAGAGGGCGGTGTGACATATTTACCCGTCTGATTTCTTCTGGTTAGTTTTTTCACATTGGTGTAAAAAAGTCCGTTTATAATGATGTTTAGAGTTATGTTTATATTTCTTTTTGTTCTCATGTATTTAATCGATGTAGTTGATGATTTAAATAAATAAGGGGCAATTACTTGTCAGTAGACGTCGGATTACTTAGAAAACAGTTTTTCCTTCATTTAAAGAAATTATCAGTTAAAACTGTATTCATGTGTTTATTCACTTTTTTGGTTTTGTATTAAACCTGGTTTGATGTAACTGATATCATTAAGTGTGTGAAAGTCAGAAAGGGGCAGAAAAATTTTTATGTCACTGCGGGTACTGAAATTAAATCAATTTAAATAAATGTTCTCAAAAAGTCTCGTTCTCTTTCCAACGTCATGGAATTTCTTTTGATTTCCTTTTGATGTACAGTGGAACCTTGGATTGCGAGTAACGTGGTTTACGAGTGTTCCGCAAACCGAGCAAAGATTTTTAATAAATTTTTAGTCGGAAACCGAGCAAGTATTAGTTTACGAGCGCCGAGTATCATGTATCACACATGCGACTCTTATTTTGACACCCAGCGTCACTCTCTCACCTTTTCATCCCCCCCCCCACCCACGGCTTCACAAACACACAGAAACTCTGCTCGTCTCTTACTTGTATAATCAACATCTCCCTTTTTCTTTTAGTCTCTTATGCCTCTGCGCGCGTAATTTGACACCGACACTCACACACACACCCTGACACACGCACAGATGCTCTCTCGCCTTTTCACCCCCTCCCCGGCTTCACAAACACACAGAAACTTTACTCCGTCGCAATTCTTTTCAAAGGTAAGGTGCTGGTTCATTTTTTTTTGTTTTTGTTTTTTTTTTACTTTACAGCAGTGATTCCGTTAGTATGCGCTCACACTAGGTCAGAGAGATTTATTTTTTCCCTGTTAAAATGGTGTTTCCATGTTTATGTGTGTGTCCGTTTGTTGTGAAACTTAAAAAGTGATTCCGTTAGTATGCGCTCATGCCAGTGTCAGAGAGATTTCTTTTTTTCCTGTTAAAATGGTGTTTCCGTTGTGTTTATGTGTGTGTGTGTGTGTGTGTGTGTGTGTGTGTGTGTGTTTGTTGTGAAACTTAAAAAGCGAGGTGGGTAGAGGGAGGAGTGTTACTGTGTAAAACGAGGCGAGGGAAGGGGCTAATTCCACACACACACACACACACAGGGCGCCTGCGAGCACCAATGGAAACACTTATCTGTCGGGATTTATTTGTACTTTTTTTGAAGGTAAAGTGCAGATTAATCATTTTATAGATTGTATAAATTATTTTTATGTATTTATTTTTTGGGGCTGTGGAACGAATAATTTGAGTTTTCATTATTTCTTAAGGGAAAGGATTATTTGGTTTATGAGTGTTTTGGAACACGAGCCCACTTCCGGAACAAATTATGCTCGTAATCAAAGGTTCCACTGTATTTACTGTTATCTTTTAATATTTATCATTTCATAAAGGTGTATATATACAGCGGATATAAAAAGTCTTGCTATAAAATGATATTAAATAATCGCAGAGCTTGGTCCACCTTTATTGTGACACATAACCTGACCACTTAAAAAAAAAAACTTTTTAGGCAGTCACATGCACACGTCACTACACACCTGCCATCATTTTAATTGTCTCTAATCAACCCCAAATAAAGTTCAGAGAAAAGTAGGCTTTAAAAATTCGTAGTCCACAGAGAGCTTCCGTAAGAGGGTTCTCGTTGTTAAAAATTATCAGTCAGGAGAAGACAACAAAGAATTTCCAAGGCATTAAATATACCACAGAACACAGTGAAGTCAACTCGTATGGTGCAACAGTTACATTACCAAGAACTGGACGTTCATGGAGGCTGCTAAGATGCCTACAGCAACATTAAAGGAGCTGCAGGAGTTTCTGTGGCTCTGTAGTACATGTGGTACTGTAGGTCTGGACTATGGGGTGCGGTGAGGAATCTGAGCACGGCTATATTTTACAAAACACATTTGATGTCTCCCAAAAGCGTGTAGGAAAATGTGTTCTGGTCTGATGAAACCAAGGTTGAACCTTTTGGCCATAATTCCAAAAGGGATGTTTGGTGCAAGAACAACACTGCACTTCACCAAAACAATACCATACACACAGTGAGACATGGTGGTGGCAGCGTCGTGCTTCGGGTCTGTCTTTCTTCAACTGGAAGTTTAAGGGTGTCCATATTTATGCAACCAATTTATTTCAGCTCCCAAAAAAAAAGTTTTCAATTTATTTTTTTATCCATTTGAGTACCTCACCTCTACTGGCAACAAAACAGCCCCTAATATTCATATGGGTATTTGGAAAACATTATCTGTTATCTATTGTTGTGTGTGTGTGTGTGTGTGYGTGTGTGTGTGTGTGTGTGTGTGTGTGTGTGTGTGCATGTGTGTGTGTGAAAGAGCTGGTTTCCTCTGGCAGCAAAGCCCCTGAAGCCTCACCAACCTTCCCACTAAACTGAACAGCGGCCAGCGGTCGTAAAAGGGGTCCTGGCCTCGGCACTGACGGCCGTCCTCCACACTCATCTCATCTTCCAGGTTCTCCAACTCCTCCTCCTCCTCCTCCTCCTTCCCATAATGCCGCTCATCTGCGAGCTCGGTCACATCAGAGTCGGGCTCGGAGAGAGTGGGGGAGGGGGAGGGGTCTCTCATGCGCTCTCTCATGCACGTGTTCAGAATGGGAGTACTGGTGCAGCCGGAGACATGGGAACTGGGTTAGTAGACACTTTCTCTCTCTCTCTCTCACACACACACACACACACACACACACGCGCGCACACACACACACACGCACATCTGCATTTAGGCCCTGATTTACTGAGACCTCAAACAGCAAGTAATAATAAATGGGAGTGGTTTTCTAATGAGAACCAATTGTACGTGTAGCGTGTATACGCTGATCAGCCGTAACATCCCTGTCTGGGGGCGGGGCTTATTAAGCAGCACGTCAACAGTCAAGTCAATTCTTGACGTCGATGTATTGGAAGCAGAAAAAATGGGCAAGTGTAAGAGATCTGAGTTATTGTAGCAAGAACCAAATGATGATGTCTAACTTCTAGTGTCTCCATGACAGCAGGTCCTGGAGTGTTCCTGGTCTGCAGTGACCAGAACATATCAACAGTGCTGCTGTGAACCAGTGACAGGAGGAAGGAATGGCACCGGGTTGCACTATGGGAAGAAGACGAGCCAGCATAGGCAGTGTGAGGCCCTGGGAGATGCTCTGATAGGAAACCTTGGGCTTTCATGTAGATGTTACTTTGACACGGACCACCTACCTAAACACTGTTACACTCCTTCATGGAAACGGTGTTACCTGATGGGAGTGGCAGTAATGCGCCCTGACACATTGTTCAGGAACATTTTGAGGAACATGACAGAGAGTGTGAGGTGTTGACTCGGCCTCCAAAGTCTCTTCAAGTCCGATCGAGCGTCAGTGGGATGTGCTGGATAAACACATCCATGAATCTCCGACGTTTGTAGCCCTTGATGGATCAGAGCACTAGGGGGCGCTACACCGTATAGTAAGGTTACAGCTGATCGGTGTACACACCTCCTAAAGCAGGTTTAAATCATTTTTAAATCTCTAAGAGTACATTTTTCAGGCCTTTCTTAAAAGTCGTACGCATTTACGCTACATCAGGGTCTAAATCACGTGACAGCTCATTTATACACACTTATATGTAAACACACAGTCTCATTGACAAACTCACACGCACACAATGTCATACTCGATGAACAGCAGGCTGATTTGTGTTCCAGTGATCGTTTAGTACCATTAGTGCCAAATAGATCAGCTTGAACATTTTCCTCTCCTATTTTAAAGAAGAGCTACAGTACAGTACAGTATGTGAGCGAACGACTGATTACAGCAGGAAACGAAGGATTAAAAAAAAAACGATGGCGTGTCATTTGCTGATAAATAGATATTGTAAAAGTCGCAGTGGTGTGAAAGGCGTACGGTACAAATCATTCGGTTGTGCTTTTATAGGAAAATAATTAACTTCAGGCTGGTAAAAGCAACGTTTATGGCACTAATGGAAACTTATATAGATTTTTTTCAAGATGGTTGTAAAAGTTTAACATGTCAGTAAACACAAAGAGACTCAGTCTGGCGTTGTTGTGTAGATCAGGGTGAAAGCAGAAGCTCAGCTGCTGCATCCCAAAGCAGTGAGAAGCTCAGCACACACTTACACACACATATACACACACACACACACACACACACACACACACAGTGATACTGACCTCCCGACAAGGCGGAACCAGGGGAAGCGATCGTAGAAGGGGTCGCCACCAGTCAGGGCGTGGTCACAGTCGTCTACAGTGCTGCTGGGAATATCAGCTGCTCGATCGTACATCTCCCTCATCAGGTCCAGCCTCTGCCTGTAGAAACATCCATTACAGCTTAGTGTCTTAACGTACACAGTGCTGATCTGGTGGCTATGAGCGAGAGATGAATATCACATCCAGATTTTTTTTTTGGATTGTGTAAAGCCGCTTTGCGACAATGACCATTGTTAAAAGCGCTATATGAATAAAATGTAATTTAATTTTAATCAAACTATATGTATCAACCTGATTACTAGACTTACCAGCTATAAGCTTTATTAGAAAACTAAGTTTCTGTGTAATAAACTGTTTCATTCAAAAAATAATAAACTGAGAAAATCAAGGTTTATTTAATTTTATTTAATGATCAATTTATGTGAAAGATTTATAAATATCTCTCTCTCTCTCTGTCTCTCATCATCTATACCGCTTTATTTTAAATGATTTATCTCTACAGCTGTTAGCGGTCTTATGCACAAAAAATAAATATGTGATCCTGAAAATCTATCCTGAAAAGTATAATTGTGGCATTTTGAATCAAATTATTAAGACCATATTTTAATATTATGCATCCTATTATATAATTATAAATTATCTTAATATACGTCACAGAATCCGATACCTTAGTTTTTCTAATGTCCAGTAATGAGTGGCTCCGTTCTTCTGATCTTGAACCTCCACAGCTACAATAGTGCGCGGGAAAGGTCGCTTCTCACGGTCTTGAGCGACGCTGGGAGGCAGGAGGTCAGGAGGGAGCGGAGAGTAAAGTGTGTCGGTCAGTAAAACAAACTGGAACTGAACCTGGAGAGAGAGAAACACAGCACACAGCGGTCAGCTAGTAACACGAGCGCAGTGATACTGATTTAACACTATTTAACACTCCAGCATGTGTGGAAGGAGTCTCCAGTATCAGCACTTTGTATCAGTCAGAAGTAAAGCTGTCACTCTAAGTTTTCCCACATCTTCAGGACAGAAGACATTCATGTTTCTTTGAGGTTTCTTAGTTTTTTTCTTTTGTCTTAAATTCAAGAGGCAGAAAACAGATAGAAGTGTTTATAGCGGCTATAATGTAGCTGAGATCATGAACTATTAATATAATATTAGATCTACATGAACTGTAACTATAACGTGATAAACGATTATTTGCTGTTCTTTAATACATAGAAAAGTCAATAGTTGACATATTTGTTACAAGAAAAACATGTGAGGGTGTGCTGTTATAGGAAAATGATGAACCTGTGAGTGAGAAGAGTAATTACTCGCTGACGTATGGAATATTTTGTTATAATCGCACAACTTCTTACATAACACAATCATTTGAAATTTCTAAGTTAATATATAGTTTGTGTTAAAGATCATCTAATGCCTCTCTCACCTTCTTCTTGAGCTCCACACTGATGGCGTTGGCCTCTTTGAGAAAAATGGCGTTCCCCCACAGCTGGTCCCGCAGCGAAGTGAACTGGTAGAAGCGCCATTTCCGGAAAGCCCAGAGTGCCAGCTCGGTTTCTCTCTTAGTCCACGGCACTGCACGACATGGAAACATTCAGTGCTTTAAAGCTGTGACTGCTGTTTGTCTATTAACAAAAATGGCTTCTCTTTTTTTTTATTGCTCAAAAAAAGTTGCAGCAAAAGGTATGTTGTAAGTGTATTGTTTTTCAAATAATCTCAGAATGTAGAGGTTGGTTTAATGATCCCAATTTTAACTAACAGTTGTGTATTTTACAATTATAAATCAACAGAGTCATCTAGATGAATTAGAACTCCTCATATCTAGAAAAAATAAAGTCTGGTGTTCCACAAGGCTCTGTGTTTGGGCCAATTTATTTACCTATAAATTCATGTAACTCTGAGGGCTTGAATGTGCCAAGGAACTCCTGACCATAACCACCTGATTATGACCCCTATTTGTGCTTGTTAAATATCCTATCCCAAATGCATGTCAATAATATGGAGTCCCTCCTAGATTCTGGCATGTTGTTGTGCCAATTCAGCCTCAAGAGCATTAGTGAGGTCCAGTAAGGAAGCATGGGTTGCAGTCGGCGTTCCAGTTCATCCAAAAGGTTGTCAATAGGGTTAAGATTAGGGATCTGTGCAGACTGTGTCCAGGTCAACCTTGGTTAACCATGTCATGATGGAACAAGTTTGGGCCTCTTAACCCTCCCATCACACTGAGCTACATTATCACCACAATCACACAAAATTGGTTGTGAGGACGTGGTCAAGGCAAGATGCAGGAAAAAATTAATAAAGATGTAGCAATTATAGCATTGACCAGTTTTTTTTTTGGGGGGGGGGTGGATTTTTCCCCGATTTAGTCGTGTCCAATTCCTCCCCGTCACTAGGGGGCTCCCACATTAAGGCTACTACTACCACTCAGCCGGGAGGGCCGAAGACTATCACATGTTTCCAAACCATGTGACGCCAACCGACCGTATCTTTTCGAACTGCTAGCTCACGCACCGTTGGGGGCGGCGTAACACACTCGGAGGACAGCGCTATCCGCTCCTTCCGCTTGCGTGAGCTCACAGACACCCTGATTGGCTGTAGAGCCGTGATTAATGTGGGAGCACTAAGTACCTCTCATCCCTCTCCTCTGAGAGAGCTCAGCCAATGAGCTTTCTCTAGACCTCCGGCTGCGAGAGGTTACAGCATCACCCGGGAATCGAACTCGCGGTCTCCGGATGATAGGGCGAACGCTTTAACCACTGCGCCAAACAGGGGCCAAGAGACTCCTTGGGAAGAAGTGACAGGGTTGTTGGAGTTTTCACAGCGCCCTCTTCAGTGTGCCCCTCCATATTAAGTTTATATTGAGTTCTTCTGGTGCTTACTATGTTCATGGCGCGCATGCAGAAGGTGACACTTTTGATTGGACATATTGAGTTAAATCCCATAATACCTGCAATGCTACAAGATGGACAGCTTGTGATCATGTGCATGATATGGAAATTAGTGACAACATGATAGATATATTGAGAGCCTGACAGTGACATTCCTAGGAAGTAGCCTTGTCTTCTGATCTTTAATGTGCATATTGTCTTTCCTTACCTTCTTCTTCCAGTTCCTCTTCTTCTTCTGTGGTTTCTGGGTAATATCGTGAGTCAACCTGCCTCTGAAGAGCCTCCAGTTTACTTTCATAATCCTGAAAGTCAAAATACAGGTTAAAACATAGCATGTTTCATCAGTTGTTTATCTTTTTAGAGACATGCTAGCACTGCTCACCAGTCTCTGCTGCTCCAGAAGGTTGCTCGCTTCCTCTCGCTCTCTGCGGTACTGATCCTCTAGCTCCTGCAGTCTGAAGATAACACAAACATCAAGTTACAGTACATTCAGGATAACCACTAAACCATGGATGAATGATCAAGTACTTGCATACATTAATCGTGGCTTGTTTTATTGAGCTTTTAATTATAATGTTAGTGATAGCATACCGCTGCTCCATCTCCTGTTTCATGTCTATGCCCTGTTTCTCCAGAAGCTCACGCTGAGCAAAGGCCCAGTCCACCGGCTCCATGGGGGTCTCGGCACATGGCGTCCTCTCCCGTTCCTGCCTTGCCTGCTCTGGGTCATTAAATCGGAACACATGGCTCTTTCCCATGATGATACGGTTCCCTGTGAGAACGGAATGGAAAACGTTCTT
The DNA here is from genome assembly GCA_003987875.1 of Clarias batrachus. Taxonomy (NCBI): domain Eukaryota; kingdom Metazoa; phylum Chordata; class Actinopteri; order Siluriformes; family Clariidae; genus Clarias; species Clarias batrachus. The sequence goes on along the minus strand of QMIH01000662.1, from coordinate 143,033 downwards.
GTTATTTACACATTGGTCCAGTTCCAAGGTTTTAGTTTCTCCAATATGGCTCCATAAGCTTCTAGTACCTCAAATATGGCTCTTTAAACTACAGTTGAGAAACTACCCCAATTTTAAGCAACTACGTAGAAGGATGGAACTGGAACCATGTATAAATGCTGTAATAAGAAGCTTTCTTGAAACAGACTTGAGGAAATAAATGCTTCTGGATGCATATTTCAGGAGCTAGAAGTGCCACTGGTTCTTCACAAAGTGTAAAACTGCTTTTAGTCCCACAGGACTACCACCAAAGAACACCTAAGAGAACACGCTTCTTTGTAAGCCTTCATCGTGGTTTCCCATGTCATAATACCTGCAATGCTACAAGATGGACAGGAACTTACAGTATTTAGTAGGATTCACCTGATCTGAGAACTGTAGGCTCAGTCACTCTCTTGCCGTTGACGTACGTCTCAGCATCCTCACATGGCTCCAGTACCACCATGCCGTCTCCTGAAGGTCCAGTGTTGCTCGTAAAGATGCAATGCTCATCTTTAATGAAGTGTCCGCTCAGGACAATGTCCTGCCTACAGCTAGCATCCTCACGGCCGACCCTGGGAAAAAATAAATACGTTAGTGATGAATACAAGTAGATCATTTAATTATATCGCACATATCAAAGAACAACACATACTTGGTGATTCCATCTTTGATGTAGTACAGTAAACACTCGGACATCAGCGGGTCTTCATTCAGGTTGACCAGGTGAGGTGTCTGAAATTTAATAGCATGGTCAATACACGATAACTCTCAGTTATCCATCAGGAATGCTGAGATTTCAGAATCTAGAGTTTCCTCTGACCTTTTTGGGTGAAAACACTCCAAGAGTTCCTCCATCTTCCCTCATGGCCACACCCATTTCAGCCAGAAGAGCCTCTCTATGGAGAAGAATGAAGGAAAAATAAAGGTCTATGGATGAAGTTGACACATTTACACAAATTCTACCAAATAACTTATTCATATTAGTTAGAATCTTATTCTACATTATATAAGTTTCTTGTTAGATTTTAACCTGATTAGACTTCGGATATAACTGTACCCAGCTGTCAGGGTAACCAGGAGAGCTAAATCAATAGCTAGCTAGGCAGCATGGATATACGCAGGGTATATATAGGAAAGATGGTGTAATTGTTCCCTTATCGAGGGATATCACCAATGTTAAGAGTCTTAATGGTTTAACAGGTGACCTTTGACCCAGGATGGTTCTACAGGACTATGATGGTCTTTGTTGGTGAAATTGTGGTTTAGTGGTGAACTAATGGACTACTGTAACTGCTATACTGTACAGCTGCATTTAAACAATCACCCTTTGGATATATCTTGGATCTGTAACTGGTCGGAGTTATGAAGTCCATTACAACTGTTCGAATTCAATGTTAAAATGTTCAGAACCCATTAGGCCACTTTCCCTTTAACACTGACACAAAAGCTGCTGGGGGTTTGCACTAAGCAGGTCATAGCGGTCTGGTAGTGTAGATGGTATTTACACTACCAGACACTTATCCAGTGCAACTTACATTTTTATCTCATTGTGCATCTGAGCAATATCGGGTTAATGGGCTTGCTCAAGGGCCTGGGTTTTGAACCTGTAGTCTGAACCTCTACCCCTAAACTGTACTATTTTGGCATAGTGGTTTAGTTTTGGAAAACGTTATTATAGCAGAAAGACAGCAACAACATAAATGTATGTACAGTAATGATAATATGTGATAGAGCACATTTATGAAACACTAGTATGGAAGGTTTTGACATACAGTAACCACGGAAAGACACTCTTTTTATCAGTGTTCATTTGGAACTGCATTATTTATTATATATCAACTTTTTCATTTTGCACACCTTAATCCTGGAGGACCACCGCCCTGCATATTTTTATAATTTCCCTGCTTTACCACCTCCACTTTAATTAAGAAAACGCTGTTAATTAGTTGATTAGTTAAATAGGGTGTGGTGGGAACTGAGAAAGCACTTAATTGTGTAAGGCAGTGGTCCTCCAGGTCCTGAATTGTGAACCACTGCTGTATTCCAGGAGATCCTGCAGGACTGAAATGATTTGTTTATTATCTGGACCACAATTCGAGTGAGTCTGACCTTTCCATCCTGATGGCCTCAGTGCGCCGCAGTTTTTCCTCCCACGTCTCGTTGAGTTCCGCAATTATCTTCTCCGTTTCCTAAAGAAGCACAACGAATAATGGAAATTTTGACGTAATCGTTTAAGGGCTGGATCTCTCACCCAAATCCAAATGCTTTCATGCTTTGGTTATAAAACCATCCATCCAGCTAGTCAACATCCATTTACAGTATGTGAATATCCCTCCATGATTTTTTCTATAAAGTAATTTATTTATCTAACCTTTCACCCATCCATTTAAACCATTCATAACTATTCATCCAGCAGTCCATCCATTCCTCAATCCATGCTTTGTGCGTTCTTTGATCAATCCTCTAGCCACCCATCCATCAACAAATCCATCCATTCATCAAGACACAAAGATATATAGATGATGTATTGCCATACATAACTGTACAGCTATATGCTGTCTATTCATCCCTCCATCCCCAACTTTTCCTTTACCTTCAGCCTCTCGATAGCTTCCTCACTGCCGGGGGTGAATATAATCCGGTCGTGTAAGTTGCTGATGGATCCGGCTCGGCTGGAAAGAGCCGAGAGAGAGGGAGAGGGACTCATCCCTGTCATCGCATTGGTCACTGTGAAGAGATCACGGCTGTGATTGACAGTCCGGAGACTTTTCATATTAGAGTTGTAGTTGGACAAGTCTGTCCCGAAAAGTTTTGGAAAAGAGAAAGAGAACAACAGGATCACGAGACGGGAGAGGTGGAGGTCAGAGAAGTGGAGGTCAGAGGAACGGATAAATATGGACGCAGGGAACAAGAGAGAAAAGGAAGAGGGGGAAAAAATCATGAAATGAAGCTTCAGCATTTAAATACAGAGCCAGTATCAGGCAAAACATTGAGCATAAATTTGAGGACTTTGTCCAGACATTCAGAACAGACCAGTGGGACTTTGGTCTTTGATTTAATGCCTCAAATTCATTTTAGGGTTGTAACCATGCCTGGGCCATGACAAGTGCCATCATGAGGCCAGAGCTAAACTGCTTTAGGGATCCTACGTTCACATTAACAAGTGATATGTGACCAGGGATTCGTTATTAACTAGGAAAAGTGAAAGCAAGAAATACTTCAAACCGCAAATCTGCTCTGCTCTTAACTGTAGTCAATCAGCCAAAATAAATGTGTTTGATAATGCTTTAAGGTTTCCAAAGCATAAGGTTAATGTTGCTCAGATCTTCTTCAGTGATGCCAAGGTGGTCCAGGACTTCACCATGGATCTGAACACTGAGACATTGTTTGTACAACCCCAATCATCTCCAAGGTGGAACTTCAGCAAAAAGCTTAAATGTCTACAAAGAAATGATCCCTGGTATTTAATTTTTTTTTATTTTATTATATTGTAATTTACTTCTCAGCAGTGTTAGTCTCATAGATTCAATACAAAACCTAAACAAAGCAAACAGATCTTGGCTGACAGACTACATAAACCCTTCCTAGCTTTGTTTTCTTCTCAGATGGAGGCTTTCGAAAAAACCTGGTGCCCAATCAGCTTTCCTGGCGACAGCTACAGTAGAAGCATTAAACATATACAGTAGCATGCGGGAACGGACCCTAACCCTAGAGAGTCATCATTTAATACTGACTATTAGAAATACATTAACATTTATCTTATAACAGTTAAAAATGCATGAAAAATATATTATTAACAAAGAGTGCAAAACTAATATTGGGATTAAACCTGAGGAAGTTATCAGCAACTCATCTTCTAATGTGAACGTAGGCTGACTGAGAGTTCAGGGCCAAGCCAGTCACTAACTACCAAGCCTTGCCTTAATGGATAAAAATGAGCTGGAAGCATGTGACCAGAGCGACCCGGGAGCACCACACTGCAGTTTGTCGCAGAGCATTCGTCTATGTTAGAGGTGCTTGTGGTGGTCCTGAGCCTCTGCTATGGTCTTTATTATGCTGCAAGGCACTGGGGTGCAGAAATACACACATTTCAGAGCAGGTATTCCAGGACCAGTAGGACGATAAGCTGAGAAAAAGAGAAAGGGTAAAAGAAAGTTGCAACCCAATCACCGGGCATCCAGCGTCCTGACTTTAGTCACAGAAACAAGAAGATGAATTCGATTCAATTTTATTTGTAAACGCAGATAGTGATCCTGGTCTAGTCCTAGCTTCGTTTGTGTTTTCTTTTGCATTTTCAATGCGATTAGGAAGTTATCAGGGTTCTACTGTATACAGCACTACTTATATATGTGTACATCTGAAGAATCAGGGTACAAGTGTTCCTACCTTTGCTTACAGCTTCCTTTGTTCCCTGGGTTGTATACCCCTTATATTCTAAATTCCCAGGATCCCTCATTTCTTACAGTCAATTGATCCTAAACCCTGTACTCCGAGTGGGCCCAGTGTTCCCAGAAACATACATTCCCTGGGTTGGCTATTCTATAAGTGCTATATTCCCAGAGCCGTGTGTATCCAGGATCCTAAGTGCCTAAGGTCCTACAGTACATTCCAAGGTTCCTAGGGGCTTATATTCCCAGAAGCCAATGTTCACAGAATCGTCATCAGGGACAAACTGATCAGTAACATTTTTTTTACGACTGTCGCCTTGCACCTTCAGGGTCCAGGTTTGGTCTAGTTGGTGCGTGAAGTTTGCATGTTCTCCTCGTTCTTGATGGGTTTCCTCTGGTTACTCTGACAAGAGTCTGGTTACAAAGACAAGCAGATTAGACTAATCGCCATTCCCAAATTACCCATAGTGTGCGAACGTGTGTGTGTGTGTGTGTGTGTGTGTGTGCGCCCTGTGTTGGTTTGGCATTCTGTCCAGTGTATAGCCCGCCTCATGCCCAAAGTCTCCTGGGATAGGCTCTAGGCCCCACCAAGAACAATGCAAAATAAACACCAAGATAATGCAGATGGAAGTTCAGCGACTACTGCATGTATAACTCAATCGGACACAGAAATCGTTCCAGCTACAGTATGACCTAGAAGTCAAACAGAATACATAATGGCAGAAGAAGCCGCCAACAATATGGCTAACATTACAGCAGTGTTATCTGCCTTTGGACAACACCATAACCACAAGGGATAATGTGGATGTAATTTATAGTAAAAGTAAAGCGTACAAAATGTACAGCACTGCAAAAGTGTTTTCACCACTCGACAGGAGAACAGTTTGTCACTTGCTAACTTGTTTGCTAAATTGCTTTGGTCTGTGACATAAAAGGTTAACCAGCGATACAATGCTAACAATCTGAAAGGGTCCATATCACCATGTATCGTAGCAGAGTTGGACACACCTCGGTCAATAAATTGATTTCCCTGTCGGGCTTTTCTGGGACAAGAACAGGAGTTATCAAGCTAATCACTAATCRAGCTACAACTGTACTGTAGCTCTGATTAACTGCGTTTAAGTATACTGAGGTTTTCCAAGACCTTTTGTTATATACCCCCTGAGTTCTATGTACCCAGTTCCCAATATTCCCATAGCATTTAGTCCAAGAGGTCTACCTCTATGTTACCGAACTGTATCTCTGTCATGTCTGTTTCATCTTCGCAGGGTCATTTCTTCATACATTGTGTGTTCTTGAGCCTCCTATCCTCATGGTGCTCCAGGGGTCTAATGTTCCTAAGGCTGCATCTTTCAAAACATTCCCAAGAGTCAATAGTCACTTATTGAATTCTTCTGAAAACAATCCCATGGACTCATGTTTCCTTCGTTTCAGACCTACTGTATGTTTACTTCATCCTGTTCTTTCTCTATCAGGAGATGGAATTTTCTAAAAATGTCCATATATATTATATTCTCACTCATCTCAGTGAATAATGATTTAATTCTTATGAATAATATTAATAACCTAATATAATATGAGGGTGACTCACTCTCGATGATGTCGCCAAGGCCTTGAGCGTACAGCAGGTCCTTCAGACGAGCCACTTCCTCCTTCAGCTCACGCACCAAGCGGTTGTTGGGGTCTTCGTTAATGACGGCGTTACAGCGAATCTGTTTTGCTCGGTCAGCGTATCTGAGCGATTAACAACAAAACGTAACCTTGGGATGTGTATAATTACTGAGTGTACAAAATGGCAAGGTGTAGACCCTCTTTTGTCATGCACAAAAACGGGTTATTTTATTTATCCGTTATCCAAAATCTCCACTGGAAAATCAGTTATTGAATGCTTGAATCCAGACTTACCTGAGAGTGCTGAGAGTCTCGTCGTAGTTAATATCTGCAGGACTCAGAGCCGCCACCATGGCAGTGCGCGAGTTTCCACCTGATCACACACAGGGCACCTCAGTTTCAGGTTTTATGACAGTTTTGCTTTATGTTAACTGGTATGTGATATACAGAGTGATGAGCTCAAGGAAATGAGTACAGAAGTAGAATTCACAAGTTTGATGATATTTTGTATTGTATTGCAGTGCAGGTTATATGTTTGCCTTGTTTTCATATGTTATTGTGTCAGTAGTAACAGCTCATTAACAGAGTGGAAGCGCCAAATAAACTGATTAAAAACATGTATGATTGTTTTTTCATAAATTGTCAGACGTCTCCAGCGTCAGTGCTTTGTAACAGTCTGTATTAGAGCTGTAACTTTAAGTTTTCTGGCATATTCAGGACGGAGACGTTTATGCCTCGTTATTGGTAATTTGACAAGCTCAGTTGTTTTGTTGTTTATTCATTTTTAAGAGAGTGATTGCTGATTAAGAGAGGGAGTGAGGCTGATGAGGAGTGACTGTTTATAGCTGCTATAAAGCAAGTGAGAACAGGAACTGTTCAGCATGTACCAAGATGCTTCATTTCTGCCTTTTTCCAGATTTGAACTGAAATTACAACTATGTCATTCTGACATCACACAATTAGTACAATAATAATAATAATGTTTATAGTAACTGAATTGTTATTATGGGATGTCATATGCTTCGTACCCAGGTTCTCCCTGAGCAGCCAGGTGAGTACGGAGTCCCTGTAAGGGATGAAGCTCTCCACCTTCTTCTTCTTCTTGTTCTACAGACAGAGAACATGAGAACCAGCTGTTAGTTCTGCACCAGCAGTTGTAAATCCGTAAATKTAATATGTGTAACTGAGTCATCTGATCCCACCTTGTTTGGTAGCGAGTCCTGCAGATAAACACAAAACACATTATACCATTATAATCAGTTTCACAATATCATTTCCATGAGGTCAGTACAAGATGTTCCATATTTAAAATTTTCTTACCACTTCAGCTAAAGCAGAAATCACTTTGCCGAGCGTGGTCAGGGATTTATTAATGTTCGCTCCTTCCTGCAGACAGCAAAACACAATTAACAATTAATCATATAACATCTAAGGAAAAAAAAAAA
>QMIH01000662.1:103945-123347 GCA_003987875.1 Clarias batrachus | reverse complement strand
AAAAATAAAAATAAAAATAAAAATAAAAGGCAGGATAAAAAAGAAATACTATTAGTAAAAAGAAATATAAAAAAATGTAATAATAATAATAATAACAATTTGTTCAAAATAGTAAATGCCTTTCTAATTGTTATACAAAAATACAATTAAATAAAAGGAACGAAACAAATTTGAGACTATTAGATGAAACAAATACAAAAACAGATAGATAGATAGATAGATAGATAGATAGATAGATAGATAGATAGATAGATAGATAGATAGTGTGTGTGTGTGAGTGAGTGAGAGAGAGAGAGAGATGGGGGGGGGGAATGTTTACATTGTAAGTCTGTACAACACCACCATCTTCTGGTCATTAATGGAACTTTTAAAACAAAATGGCTGCATTATGGTTCACAAGTAAATAAATAAATAAATAAACAGAAAGCAAGGGGGAAAAAAGTGTTTACCCAATATTGCCTTTCACCTAAATACACTTGATCAACAAAGACATGCAAACCTGCAGCTACTCAGAAAAGCTTGGAGTGAGATCCTGAACAATGCATACGATGGTCTCAGCCATTTTGTCTAACACTAAACATACACCTTTCCCAGGTGATGCATATTTTGTATATTTTATTTTTGCTTATGACTGACATTTGCACTTGACTAATTCACTCAAATGAAAAAAAAAAACGGAAAAAAACGAAACAGGACCTTTAACACCAGCCAAACCAAGTGCATGAGCTCCAGAAGCTCCATGTAGGGCAGCAGGGGGCGTAGCACAGAACTCGCGGCCCTTACATACGCTGTCTCATTAGACCTCTTCCTTCTTGATCCAGATCTCCTATATTTTATTTCAACCATAAAAGCCCTCCTGCTACCGGGGGTCTGGGTCGTCTGTCCCACTTGTCCGCCCTGGAAGTGTGTGTGTGTGTGTGTCCTGTGACGGGTGTACCCCGCCTCGTGCCCTAACTGCGACCCTGTTTACAGAATAAAATGGTATAAGTAATGAGTGAATTGTATTTTGAGATTTTTATGTAGAATCAAAATAGAACCACAATAGTACATAATAAAATTTCAAATTAGAATTTCATTTTTTTTTAAAAGGGGGGAAAAGTGCATGAGTGGAAATATACTTTATTTAGAGAAATTTTGCCTTGCAATGTTATTTTCTGTGCTCTCTTAACTTTCTCTGCGAATGTTTCCCAGCTTTTCTTTTATGCCTCTTATCTCTTTTATTCACATCACTTGTGTTTTGTATTTTGCCTTCTTTGTACCTGTTATTTCTTATTTTCATCTCCTTTCTCGAGAATACATCACTCTGTCCTTCTCATTCACTCTTCCACTGACAACTGGATTATTCCTACATATTTATTTTGCCTCAAATGTCCTTAATAAACCATCTTACTTTACTGTTATTGATTTCAAATCTTTTCTACACATGATAATTGTTTAGATTGATCTAAATTACATTTTAGGTTTTAACCAATGCAAAATAAAACTCATTTAATACAATGAAATAAGTACAGTTAGCACAAAGGTGTGGGTTACTGATAAACATCAGTAGTAAACATTAGCAGGTTGTGTTACTGGGCCAAAAATGTTACATTTTAACAATGAATCATGCTTTAAAACAAAACAATAAATTAAAATTAACAGGAAACTAACAAAAACTAATGTTGTGCTGAAGAAAATGTAAAAAGTCATGAAATAAAACAATGTGTATATATGTATCAAAACTGTCACACAATTAGTCGCCAGCGTCAGATGAAATTCCTGATGGTGTTCACAAACTTCCATATTATGCTACAGTAGATAACTTCTGTGTATGTAGGAGCCAGTTTGTTTCTGCATAATTTCCTAGGTGCGTATTTAATGTACAGTGGAACCTTGGATCGCGAGTAACTCGGTTTACGAGTGTTCCGCAAGACGAGCAAAGATTTTTAATACATTTTGACTTGAAAAACGAGCATGTCTTGGTTTACGAGTGCCGAGTTTTTTTACTTTGACACACACACACCGACACACACTGACACTCTCGCCTTGTGTGTGTGTTTGTTGTGAAACTTAAAAAGCAAGGTGGGGGGAGGGAGGAGGAGTTTTACTGTGTAAGACGAGGCGAGGGAAGGGGCTAATTCTACACACACAGACACACACACATACACACACACAAATACACGGCGCCTGCATGCACAAACGGAAACACTCATCTGTTAGGATTTATTTTAACTTGTTTTTAAAGGTAAAGTGCAGGTTAATTTGTTTTATTTTTACTTTATATATTGTATTAATTATTTTTCTGTATTTATTTTTTTTTTGGCTGTGGAACAAATTGAGTTTTCATTATTTCTTATAGGAAGATTTGATTTGGTTTACAGTGTTTTGGAATACGAGCTCGCTTGTTGAACGAATTATGCTCGTAATCCAAGGTTCCACTGTACTCGAACTTCATTAATTTTACTGAACTTTACCTTAAATTTTATAGCATTTTAGAGATACAGTGTTGACATTTTATGGTGTTGACCCCAGCACTATCAATGTCAAACATCTAAAATATATATTTAAAAAAAGATTCAAATTTACAAGAAGCTGAGCAGTTAATCGGGTTATAGAACAAACAGGGTGTCGTGGGGGTCCTTGTAGTTTTGGTTGACCACAAGATTGCTTGACTCGCTTATTAGAAATGTCTGACATTGTTGACAGAAACTCGGGAAAAATTTATAATTAGAAAAAAAAAAATTATGGAATTAATTTTTAACAGCCATTAATTCATTAATCTGTACTTATTTTGCATAGCACACAATAAGTGATTTTTAAAAAAATATTTGTAATCAGTTTTTTAGCTATTTAAAAATGTGACCCAAGGACCTTCTTAGGCCTATTGAGCACACTTTATCAAATAAATAAATAATATATATTTTAAGTAGGCATGCATAAAACTATTCTGTTATGCTGAGTTTATTCATCTTATAAAATTGAACATAATGAAAATATGCATAATTTCTGAAGTTTACAGAAAAACATTATCATGTGCTGTCCAAACCTACCTGGCCCTCCGTGAAAAGTAAGAGTGACAGTCCATCAGTGTTGTGCACATTACGCATGAAACAAACAAACAAAAAAGAACGTATAAACAATAGCTCTACGTATATGGGATTACATTAAATGGCTTAGAGTTCTACGTTTAGGGAAAAGTTCGAACTAAATGTCGTGCCGAGTCCTTAGTTGAATCCACTTTCCCAAAGAACTGAAAGTAAGGGCTGTAGTGGTGACGTCATGTAATTGGGGTTTGTGATTGGTTGACCAGATTAAACTTGATCAGACCTGATGCTGACTAGAGGAACAACAAAAATCATACAGACTTGGAAAAAGTGAAAATATGCGAGCCGAGCCCTGCCTCAGTGCAAAGGCCAGACGGGGACAAACAACTGGACAGGACGTATTTACTGGCTCGTCTAATTATTGACTGGAGGCCTTGCAGGCTGAAGGTCATGTTCTTTTAAAGGACATAACAAAAGATTAACAACACCATGATGAAAACTAAAAGTTGCATATACATAATTCCTAGTATGCAGATGACTTCAGCTAAACTTTTTGGATATCCAGGAGTTGTTGAAATTAGCTCTTGAAACCAAGGACCGGTGCGAAAGTTCTTCCTGATCTACAAGAGTCTGAGTGATGTATTAAAGGTGTTGCAACTTGCTGTTGTGTTTGACTGAAGGCACAGTGTTTGTGGGTGTCTGCGCACATGTCTGTCTCAGCCAATCCGCTCCCTCAGTCAGAGTCAACTCCTCTAAGGAGTCAGTAAACAAGTCGAGGGACACGAGCAATCAATGCGAGTGCGCAATCCTTCTGAACCTCTGCAAACTTAGCTGTGAGGAAAAGCACCAATGAAGAATCTCTACCTGTTTACAGTAATCCTAATGCGTGCCTTATTATGTAGCGCTGCAGGAAGAGTTGCTGTGCTCGCTGTGGTCATGTCAACAAGATTAGTCTGTCACTTGTAAATGTGATTGTAGATCTGGAAGAATCGTAAAAAATGTTTCAAACAAAACTTTCAATGTAACACTAGCCAGCTAGCAACACTCAGACGATAGTCATTCAGACGATGATCTCAGACTTTTAAAAGATAGTCCATATGTGTTCTAGTACATAATTTACTGTACACGTTTTATTAGTCAGATTTGTAGATCTCTTAAAAAATATATGATCATGGGTGTAGCTGTAAGTGCAGCATTTGTAGCATTAATTTGGCTAATGTGCTAAATCAAACAAATCAAAACTTGATCATTTAACTTAGTTCAAGGTTCATCTGGAAACATTAAGTGGTTATTCAGCAAAGTAAGTCGTATGGAGACGGTTCTCATTGTCAGAAATTGCAGACACTTGAGTAAATATTTTACTTTTTTCTTTCTTAATTAAGTAAAATTTTGACACTTCAGCTCCGTTTTCACGTAAGAATGATTTCTCAACATTTGCTCCACCCGTGATTGGATTGTAAGCTGGAGGTTGGAGGGGAGGACTTGAGCAGTGACGCATGACGGAGAGGTCAAAGACCCTGTTTGGTTTTTTAAATATTTGCTCTTTCACTCCACTCTCAGTGAGTAAAGTCAGTCTAATCAGAGTCTCGCACCATGTTACCCGTCAGCTCGCTCTGCAGGGGCGTGCGTCTCTTGGCCCAGCATCATGTGGCAGCTCTGGAGAGCTGCTCGGCCCTGTGTACGCGTTCATCCTCATCCTCGTCTTCATGCTCATCCTCGTTGCACGTGCCTTCTCCTGCCTGCATGCTGCGCCCTCTCGAGGTCCCGTACCGCTACCTGTTCGGTCCTGGACCGTCTAACGTGTCGCCCCGTGTGCTGGCCGCCAGCGGGAGACCCATCATCGGTCACATGCATCCGGAAACATACGAGGTGAGAACCTCCATTTGTCTCATTGGAGGGGTTGAAAAAAGCATCCACATTAATCTCATTTTCTGCTTTGCTGTTGCTGTAGATTATGAATGAGATCAAGGAAGGGATCCGCTACGCCTTTCAGACCTCTAACCACATGACCCTGGCGATGAGCGGCTCGGGTCACACGGCCATGGAGTGCGCGGTGTTTAACACGGTGGAACCAGGAGAGAGCGTGCTGGTGGCTGTTAACGGCGTGTGGGGCGAGCGCGTGGCTGAAATCGCAGAGAGAATGGGTACCACTTTAATTCAGGCTATTACTGTACATGGGGGGTGAGAGACAGGAGGAAAATATTATACTGTATCACATGACATTTGACAATATCAACATAGTGATAGTGATAGTAGTAGTTTGATCACAAACTAGCAGCAAAAAAAAAAAATTATGTGAAAAAATTTGAATATTTCTGTCATATGTTTATTGAATGCTAGCTTTCAATGCAAAAAAAAACTAATTTTGCATAATTTATATACAATTTAACAATACACTCTCCATAATTAACCTAGCACAACTGGAGGACCTCTTACCTTCAGTGGCTACCTTTAATTACCTTAGGTTAAATCATTTCTACATTAAAATCCGCTAGACCACGCCCACATGGTTGTAAAAAAGAAATGCAAACATACTTAAAGGTACAAATCAGCAATAAGGAAAAGTTTGATTGTTCTCCTGTAGATGCTGAAATGAGACTCATATTCAGGTATAGATGTAGCAATAGAAATGCTGATTTTATTTGTATTGTTATTCTGTAAGTATCATGATTTTATAAATATCCCGATTTTGTATAAATTTTTTAAGATTGTGTTTCATTTCTAAACAAACTTAGCAAATGATTCGCTCTTACGACAGTATTGGTAAGATTCGCTGTCGGCCAATGTGTGAAGACAATAGAGTCCGCCACCTGCAGGATTCTAGAGGAACAGCAACATCGATTTTGTATTCAGTGTGGCCGTATGTCTTGCTACGCGAAAGAATCGTAATACGTAACGGAATCAATTTTTTCACCCCATCTGTAGTAGATTGTTTTCATGAAATTGCACAAATTCACAAGAGAGATCTGTGTTTATGTTAAATTATCAAAAAGTAAATTAATTATTAGATATGTAGATATAATATTTCTAAATGAAGTAGGTCTAAATATAGGTGAAGATGGAAAGTAAGTAAAAATTAAAAGTCATATGAAATTATTCTTTAATCATTCTATGATTAAATGAATGAAAATTGTATTTTAAATTTTTAACATTTTCATAGTTTATTAAGCAGCAGCAGTTTGTTTTCACACCACCGCAATTTTATTCTTTCAGTCAGTGCCTCTAAAACCATAAATGCAGATACAAAGCTACACATTAAATATTAGATCAATTATTTTATATAGACTTACATAAATGAATCAGTTGATGAGATAATGAGAAATGTCCTCCAACTGTAAGCTTGTAAAGTGGATAGTTCAGTCTGGAGTGTTTGAGGTCGTATCTCTGTGTCTAATGTTTATTTACTGGCTTGTACTTTCCCTGTGAAAGAGATGTGATGTTTAGAGCTTTTGTTGTGGGAGGAACCCTGGCGTCTAGACGGCTCTGGACCGTCTGGTCACCTGACTGCAAACACTCTCTTGAACTTTTCTGCCTGTAAATATTTTTTATAGGGAACAAAAGAGTAAATTAAAAAATAATGACCATGCATATTAAAAATTGTATTATGTTCTGTAACATTCCATGCACATCGTTTCCATTAAAATCGTAGAAGTTTGTAACAATTTTTTAAAAGAGTAATTGTAGAAACATTTGACTGGTAGTGTGTTTGTGTGTGTGTCAACTACATATAATATTTAACTAAATAAAGAGTAAACTAAGATAATCCTATAAGAAATTCTGTAATAAAGTACTATAATAATAATAATAATTATTATTATTATTATTATTATAAATGAGAATCAAAGAGAAAGAGTGATGTAATAATGATAAACCGACGTCTGCATTTAAACAGGTGCCAAAGTTCACACTGTGGTTAAAGCTCCTGGTGGATATTTCACAAATGAAGAAATCGAAAAGGTAAAAGCATCTACTTTCTCTCTCTCACACACAGTTAAAGGTTCAGAGATTTAATGCATGAATGATTAATAGAATCACTGCTCTTGTTCTGTGTTACATCGCAGGAGATTTCCAAACACAAACCCGTCCTGTTCTTCCTCACACATGGAGAATCCTCAGCTGGTCTCGCTCACCCTGTAGACGGCTTCGGAGACATCTGCCGCAAGTGAGGACACACACACACACACACACACACACACATTACTATCACCATGCCCTTTGCTCATTTCCAATCCATACTTTTCCTAACACACTCCATAATGAGAGCAGCAGAATGTCGTGTCCTCCAGCCTAGTGCGTCTACACTACATGATTTAAACACACTCAACTACTTACCGCAGTAACTATTCCCTGTTGACGCTCTTGCTCTACCGTACTTGAAGTGCTTTAGCCACACAGTCACTGAGCTGATACTACTGTAGCTTAAACGTCCAATTTTCACTATTTCTGCAACAACACAGGTCTCCCTGAGCTCCGACTTCCCCAAAAGTGTGTGTTAAAGCCTCAGATGAAACATCCCTCATATAATGCATTTGTAATAATGCGCTACTGCTCTTCCGAATGAGATACTGCTGAGCCACTCAACACGCTGGTGGGAGGGGCTTTTCTTATATGATGTTACATTAAGGTGGAATTGTAATCCAATACTAAAGGACAAAAGTAGATTTTTTTCCATGTTTTTTTTTTTTTTTGGTTTCTCCTCAAACACTGAGGATGCATGTGCAGCAGTTCGATTACAAGTGAAGTGGTTAGCACTGTGTTAGCGCCTTGCACCTCCAGCGTCAGGGGTTTGATTCCCACTGTGTCCGTGTGGAGAGACACCTAAGACATGCAGATGAGGTTAATACTTAATTATCAGGTTAATTTGGTTGATTGTTGTTCCCAGATTTCCCATAGTGTGTGCCCTGCGAGGGATTGAATTTTTTCAAGTCACATGACCACATATCGGATATGTACGGGCCGCGTACTGTATGAACATGACTCAGAACATTACATTTGTTGTGATCAGACAGGCCTAAAAAAAATTTCTGTGTCATTTAAGGCTGCTGATGTGAACGTAGCCTATCGTTTTTGATATGCTGTGTGTCTTCAGGTGTTGATTAGTTTTCTATAACAGCAGAAAGACAGACTGGTGAAGCTTCAGCTCTGTGTAACTGCTGAAATGTTAATGGAAGTCTCTTGTTTCTCCTTTTCATCTTTTTTTTTAAATGAAATAAAAATTATTATTAGCATTATTAGCAAACTACTGTAGCGTAAGAGGAATAAAACACTTCAGTACGTGCTGTTACAGTAAACGAGTCTAAACGAGTATAGATATTTTCTCACACATTTCGTGCTCATTTACATCATTTTCTTTTGATTCTGTAAATCTGCTTTGTGACAGCGAGCATGGTTAAGAGCGCCATACAAATCAAACTGAATTGAACATTGAATTGCCAGGGTGGAACGTGTAACAGTGTGTGATTGCAGGTATAACTGCTTGTTCCTGGTGGATTCAGTGGCATCTCTGGGAGCTGCACCTCTCCTCATGGACAAACAGAGTAAATCAGAACATTGGCTTTATAGACATACATGGACTGTACCAAAGATAATGCAAAAGTAGGCATAACGTTTTTTATCAACTGATACAAGGTGGTGGAGCAACTCTTTCTCTATACAAATGTGCTCTTTACTAATCTCCATCACAAGCCGTGCATTTGAACCCAACTCTCGAATCCTTTTTGAAAAACCACTTTGTTGAGGTTGATGGTCTGCCGCTGAGCTACAAAGACGACACTGTTGAGAAGAGCGATGTGCACAGAGAGATGAAGAGGTTGAAAGAAGGGGAAACCAACACTGAAGACAAACCATACAGTGGTGCAAATGCACAGCTTGAGATGGAGATAATGTTGAGGAGGACCTTTGTATAGAGGAGGAGTTACTCTACCAACATAAACAATTCAAACCACATCAGTTATTATAAAAGTCCTGCCCACTTTTGCATTACTTTCAGTACAGCCCTAGTGCATGTGTGTGTGTGTGTGTGTGTGTGTGTGTGTGTGTGTGTGTGTGTACTGATTACATATAAAGTTTCCTGTTCAGTGTTTAACATCGTCTATGTGTCTCTGTTCTCTCATCACAGAGATTGATATTCTGTACACAGGATCACAGAAAGCCTTAAACGCTCCTCCAGGAACAGCACCGATTTCATTCAACGAAAGAGCATGGTGAGTGTGTGTGTGTGCGTGTGTGTGTGTGTGTGTGTGTATTAATGCTCCAGTTGAAATAGCCCTCAGATAATGCATTTTCATATATCAAACTCTTTTTTTCTTCACTCCTCTCCCAAACACACCATTTTCGTGTCTATGCTCCTGCTGAGCCACACCCCTTCAGAGAACAGCAGAGCTGTCGCCCAAAACATGTGCTAAAAGTCTCACCAGGATCATATGACACCATTTTTCATAATACTTAATGCTTCTTATCTCTTGATCCATGCTTCATTGTTTTGTAAATATACTGTACATACACATTTATATTTTTATCAAATAAAATTAAACACATTTGCTAAATACAATTTCATTGTATTCCCTTTTATGTTTTAGTGTCCGTTACTTTTTTTATATATATATATTCAAATTGTCATTCAGATGAAACTTGGCCGATTTAGATTTCACATGAAAAAAAAGTGCATTATCCTAAAATGCAAAATTGTTAAGATATTGCGACATGAATTTGACATGGTTACAGACACTACAGATTTGTTGCTTTTTTAAGCTTTTACCAAAAACAATTTAAGCAACAATTTTTACAGGTCATATACTTCTAAGAAGCTTAAACCAACTTTAGTATCAATACTCATGAAGAAATATAATGCAACCACAGGGGGGCACAGTCCAGTGTCTTCTTGTGCCAGTCCCAAGTCTGGATATGAATGCAGAGAGTTGTGGCAGGAAGAACATCTGACAAAAAAGATTTGCCAAATCAAATGATGCGAATCATTAAAAGGCCTTCCATACCGGATTGGTCGTGGCCCGGGTTAACAACGACCGCCACCGGGGCTGTTGACCTGCAGGGTGCTGGCGGAAATTGGGCTACTGTTGGTTGAAGAAAGAGGAGGAGCCTGAAAGAGGAGTTTGTGAGGAATGTTCTGGAGGTGAAAAGAGTATCAGACAACAGAGTCTGAAGCTGGAAATTGATAGTGTGATGTGCAATGTTGTTAGTGGTTATGGCCCACAGGTAGGAGTGTGAGTTACAAGAGAAGGAGAAGATGTTAGATGAAATGATGCAGAGCGTCCCCAGAGGAGAGAGAGTGGTGACTGGTGCAGATTTTACTGGACATGTTGGGGAAGGGAACAAAGGTGATGAGAATGTGATGGGCAGGTTTGGTCTTCAGGACAGGAACGTAGAAGGACAGATAGTGGTGGACTTTGCAAAGATGATGGAAATGGCAGTAGTAAATACTTTTACCAGAAGAGCCAGAAACATAGGGTGACACATAAGATTGGAGGGAGAAGCACACTATATCTTGTGTCGGTGAAGGAGATCAGTGACTGCAAAGTATTGGTAGGAGAGAGTGTAGCCAGACAACACACCTTCCAAAGGACAAAGTGGTGGATGTTGAAAAAGGAAGAATGTTGAGCAGTTTTCAGGGAGAAGTTGAGACAGGCTCTGGGTTGTCAGGAGGTGCTTTCAGGTGACTGGAGAATTACAGCTAAGGTGATCAGGGAGACAGGTAGAAGGGAACTTGGTGTATCATCAGGAAAGGGAAAAGTGGACAAGGAGACTTGGTGAAACGAGGAAGTCCAGGAGTGTATACAGGGAAAGAGGCTAGCTAAGAAGACGTGGGACACTGAGAAGACTGGAGAGTAAACAGGGGTACAGGGAGATGCAGCGTAAGGTGATGGTAGAGGTGGCAAAGACCAAACAAAGAGCATATGATGACTTGTATGCTAGGTTGGACAGTAAGGAGGGAGAGGTGGATCTGTACAGGTCGGCGAGGCAAAGAGTTAAAGATGGAAATGATGTGCAGCATGTTAGAGTGACTAAAGACGGATGGAAGTGGACTGACCGATGCCAGGAAGGTGATGGGAAGATGGAAGGAGTACTTTGAAGAGTTGCTGAATGAGGTAAATGAAAGAGAATGAAGAGTGGAAGAGGTGAGTGTTGTGGAGCAGGAAGAAGCAAAGATCAGTAAGAATGAGGTGTGGAGGGTGCTAAAGAGGATGAAGAGTGGAAAGGCAGTTTGTCCTGATGACATACCTGTGAAGGTATAGAAGTGCTTAGGAGAGGTTGCTCTGACTAGTCTGTTTGACAAGATTTTGGAGAGTGAGAGGATCCCAGAGGAATGGAGGAGAAGTGTATTAGTGCCAGTCTTTAAGAACAAGGAAGCTGTGGCAGCTACAGAGGAATAAAGCTGATGAGCCATACAATTAAGCTTTGCAAAAGAGTAGTGGAAGCTACTGTAGGTTAAGGGCGGAGGTGAGCATTTGTGAGCAGCAATAGGGTTTCATTCCTAGAAAGAGTACAACAGATGCAGTTTGCTGATGGAGAAGTACAGAGAAGGTAATAGGGAGTTTCATTGTGTCTTTTTAGATTTAGAGAAAGCGTATGAAAGGGTGCAGAGAGAGGAGCGGTGCAGGACATGTATGAGAGCTACAGTGGTGAGATGTGCTGTGGATGTGACAGAAGAGTTCAAGGTGGAGGTGGGTCTGCACCAAGGATCTGCTCTGGGCCCCTACTTGTTTGCTATGGTGATGGACAGGATGACAGATGAGGCTAGACAGGAGTCTCCATGGACTATGATGTTTGCAGATGACACTGTGCTTTGTAGCGGGAGCAGGGAACAGGTGGAGGAAAACCTAGAGAGGTGGAGGTACCGAGCCTTAGCAGAGGTTAAGAGGGTGCAGGACTTTAAGTACTTAGGGTCCACAGCAACGGAGAGTGTGGAAAGGAGGTGAAGAAGCGGGTACAGGGAGGTTGGAATGGGTTGAGAAAAGTGTCAGGTGTGACAAAAGAGTATCTACGGTTTAGAGACGGTGGCACTAAAAAAAAAGACAGGAGGCAGAGTTGGAGGCAGCAGAGATGAAGATGTTTGAGGTTCTCTTTGGGAGTAACAAGAATAGTTTGGACGTGTTCAGAGGAGAGATTATGAGCATATTGGTAGAAGGATGCTGAGGTTAGAACCGCCAGACAGGAAGTCTAAAGGAAGACCAAAGAGGAGCTTTATGGATGCAGTAAGAGAGGACATTAAGTTAGTTGGGGTGAGAGAAGAGGAAGCAGACATGAGCAACAAGCCGGATAAGGGGACACATTAGCGGGGGGAATATAATTGCCATGTTTAAAACCAGGGAAATACTAAATTAGAAAAAGGACAAAAAAATTGACTAAAAAGTGAATTTTGAATAATATATAATTCCCTTTAATTCTCACTTACCACACAGTTATCCGCTAACAAGCTGAAAAACAACACACATGGAATAATTTGTAAGAAACCGCAAGTTTTGTAGGTACCTGATAAAGTTTTTTCTTCTTCCTGTGATCGCAGTCAGAAGATGTTCAACAGGAAGACGAAGCCTGTGTCCTACCTGCTGGATATGACTCACCTGTCCAACTACTGGGGGAATGACAGTCAACTTGCCCGAGTGTGAGTGTGTTCAGTAAAAACCTCATCATGAGCTAGAAACGTTAGCTTCAGGCTTCAGAAGAGTCAGAGTGTGCTGTGTGTTCCTCTGTGCTGCAGGTATCATCACACCGGCCCCGTGTCCGGATTCTTCGCCTTGAGAGAGAGTCTTGCCATCCTCGCAGAGAAGGTCAGTCTCAGTGAAGAAGGTGTGGCGTGGTGTTTCCTTGTGTCCTGCTAACCAGCAGTGCTGTAGTTTATACAGTTTATACTATAAGTAGACAGTCAGTCTTGAGGATGTTCTATTCTTTCCTCCAGGGCCTGGAGAACTCGTGGAGACAACACAGAGAGGTAGCCGAGTATCTGTGGAAGGGTTTAGAAGATCTCGGTCTTAAACTCTTCGTCAAGGATAAGGTGAGGTGTTCATTCCTGATTTTATCATCATTTAACATCTTTACCATGATGTCGATCACGTTACATGTTTCTGTTTAGGATCTGAGGCTGCCGTCAGTCACCACCATCGCCATCCCTGAAGGTTACGACTGGAAGGAGCTTCTAATGTACATGATGAAACACCACCAGATAGAGATGACAGGAGGCCTGGGGCCGTCCATCGGCATGGTGAGGAGAACGCCTGCCTTTACTATGTGATGTAGCCAAAATCAGATATACAATTAATGCCAATCAGGTATATAATTAATGCCATGTTGCACTAATTAGGGGTGATATTAAGCTGATCGAAGGTAACTTACTCTATGACTGTTTTAAAGCATCAAACTTCACAAACCTACTCTCTAGTGTTAAGATTGAATGGTAAAACCCAACACTACTGACATCTGTATGTCCTAGGTGATGCGAGTCGGGCTGATGGGCTACAACTGCAGCACGTTTAACGCCGATAAAGCTCTGGCAGCCCTGGCCGACGCCCTGAAACACTGCAAAAAACAAAAGGCGTGAACGAGAAGACGTCAGGCTCGACTACAGGACAGCTGTGTGGATGGAAAAAAACGCACCACAGAAGACTTCACAGCTTAAAATCTCAAGTGTAAACATGTGATTCAGTACCTTACAGTGCTTTAGCAATGACAGTTTGTGTAAGGTTTGATCGCAGGCTGTTAAAATGACGGGAAAAAATGTACAGTAAACTAAAATAAATTGCTTTTATTATTCTAAATGTCCATTCCAAGCACCCGAGTCTGCACTCGACTACAATTCTGAGCTTTTTTGGTGGGCGGGTTTTTATCAATGACGAGCTAAACAAATGTCTGACTTACCTAACCAGTGTAGCTCATTTGGCGTCTCCAAGTTTCTTTTTCGCTTCTCAAAAATAGTGCGTAAGATTTAGGACTCTGTTTATGACTCTGAGCAGATAAAGGGGCGGAGTGAAGGTTTCCTGGGGGCGTGTCTGTAGCATGACTGACAAGACAGGAAGTCTAGTATGGTTTGAAATGATTTTTATAAAGCATATTATAATGTGGGTGGCAGGCTTTGTACTGTCGCCTTGTCTGGGTACATGAAGTTTGCATGTTCTCCCTATGCTTTGTAGGTTTCCTCTGGGTACTCTAGGTTTCCTCTCACAGTCCAAAGACATGCAGATTTTGGCGTTCCCAAATTGCCCGTAGTGTGTGAATGTGCATGTGAATGTTGACTGGAGGTCCTACCACGTTTGTACAAAATGGGAATAAATACCACGGTCACCCCTGGCCTCCACGGTCCCTAGCTGGACTACAGAGGCTTCTAGGTGGATGGATGGATGGATTATAGGGTGTGTTTCTATTGCACTAAACGTTTAGATCACGTGGCCACGGGCGAGCTAAATACACTGTATACACTTTCATGTTTCATCAAGTTCTAAAGAATTTCTCAAACATTATTCAGAAGCAATGAGGGTGTTTATCAAGGTGTATATAAATTAAAGAAATTAGTTTCTTTATTGCAAAGAAAGATGGATCTATAATGTCAAATGGCCACCTAGTGGCTTCTGTGGAATATTAACAATAATCCAAACAGACCATGACGTGTTCAGTCTCACTTTACACACTTCGTAAATTCAAGAAAAACCTACCAATGGCTAAGAGACTGAAAGAAAATGCTGAACTGAAACTTATCATTAACAACACTATATCAGCAACATTGATCCGAAAATCAAACTTTAGCATTTTAACTATGCAACAAACAAATAAAGACAAACCAGCTATAACTATAATCTTTAAAAAAAAACATAAAACATCAACAAAACATGACCTAAATCAGATCAGTTCTTCAAACTGCTGAATGTGTGTATATAATCCAGTACTTGTGTCAGAACTTTTCATATTAGAAGCACGTGTTTACATTCTCCTCGCGGATCCAGATGTGGAGGCTGATAATGCAGTACACATGTAGGTCCTGCATCCACACCAAGATCATCTTCAGCTTCCCGTGGGCGTCCTCACACCACAGCACGAACTGTTCGCCTTCATAGTTGTCACACATCGCATTGAATTGATGGGGGACAATGGCAGCGGATGTACTGATGCACCAGACCGGCTTCCGAGCCTCATTTAGCACCGACACGGTCATCATGCAGCAGTTCTGATCGCAAATAAAACACCATGACTTAAAGATAACCATTGAGGAAAATGAAATACCCACAGGAATTGATATGGCATTTCAAATACAGCTCAATTCCAAAAACACAAATGTATTTCATGTACAACATCGTAAAACACAAAACATCTTTATACCCCAATCAGCCATACCATTAAAGCCACATGAAGTGAAGAACAGTGATGATCTTGTTAGGGACCTTGTCTAGGGATGGGATATATTAGGCAGCAAATGAACAATCAGTTCTCGAAGTTGGACTTTAACACCTATCAGATTGTCATGTCCTCACCACTGGGTCAGAGCAGGTTTTGTTGTATGTTACCGGTATGCTGTGGTTACTCACTCACTCATCGTCTATACCGGCTTATCCTATTCAGGGTCGCGGGGACTGGGAGCCTATCCCAGGAGGCTTAGGGCACGAGGCGGGGTAACCCTGGCCAGGGTGCCAAACCATCACAGGGCACACACACATACACACACTCACATGGTCATTTACACACGACGAGCAATGTGGGAATGCCAATTAGCCTTACCTACATGTCTTTGAAGTGTGGGAGGGAACCAGAGTACCCGGAGGAAACCCACCAAGCACGGGAAGAAGACGGGAATTGAGCCTGGCCTGGAATTGAACCAGGACCCTGGAGGTGCCAACCACTACACGACCGTGCCGAAAAGTTCAATTCAATTTTATTTGTATAGCACTTTTAACAATCGTCATGAAAAGTGTTCCAAGGAAGGACAACCGGTCAACCCGCGACATGGTTTCACTGATGCTCACTGAAGGCTAGCCCATCTGGTCTGACCCATAGAAGAACACAAATTGCTAAAGAAATGAATGCTGGCTCGGAGTCAGTACACACAGTAAATGACAGTTGTTCGCGTATACCTGCAGACTGGTCAAGATGCTCATGTTGACCTGTGTCAACCACCAGAAGCTCCTACAATGGGCAAGTAATCATCAGAACTGGACCACGCAGCAATGGAAGAAGGTGGCTTGGTCAGATGGATCACATTTTCCTTTATACCAAGTTACACCCCTTAATAGAAACGTGTTCCCTGATGGCAGTGGCCTCTTTCAGCAAGATAATGCACCCTGACATGCTGCACACATCGTTCAAGAATGGTTTGAGGAACACGCCAAAGTTCAAGGTGTTGACTAGGATCTTTGAGGATCCGGTTTGATCAGTGCTCTGTGGGACATGCTGGACAAATGTCTAAGGCTTCACCTCACACCTTTAGTAAGATTTTAAGGCATTACTTCCAAGTGCCAGATATCACAGCTCACCTTTAGAGGTCTCTTTGGAGGCACAAGATGTTAACCATGGTGTTTAATGTAGGCTGATCAGTGGAAGTGCACAGTGTGTTATTTTGAATAATCGAGACGTCCTTCACATGTAAAATGAATCAGGTTGATATCCTAAGTTTAAATACATTGAATTTCCACTCAGAATAAGTAAGTTATAACAGCTATCGAGTTTATTTAGTTAACATTACAGAGTGTTACCTTGATGTCTCCCCACAGCTTGTCGGTCTTCCAGGAGAAACTGATCTCATCTGGAATCAGAGTGTGTTTCTGAGAAATGCTGATTTTGACAGGTTGGAGGTACACAAATCCACTATGGATCTTGTCTGAGGAGGACAAAATATAGATTTAGTTTTAAAGTCAGATGATTACTTTTATGTCGGTCAAGGTCTTTAAGAAAAGCTGAACACCCTGGTAAATGACTAGAGAAAGGCCTACGTTCTACTGCAGCTCTGTTTATCTTCAAAAAGAAGGCTGTTTTTTTCATAGTTAGGAAAGTAAAATCACAATGACTGTATAGTTTTGTTTTTTTGTTTTGTTTACTTTCAAACTTGTTTCCAAGTGGTGCAACACAAAAATGTTCCCTGTCTCCCGGAGACCGAGCTCGAATCATGATGATGCCAATCCAAAAAAAGCTAATTTCTTAGGCAGGGAGGGGGGGCATACTSAAGCATGGGTGTCTGTGATCTTATGTATGTGTGCAAAGGAAAGTGGATAGTGCTAGAAGCTGACTTTGAGTCAACAGTTGGCTTTAACTGCCGACTGAATTGACCATGACTAAATTAGGGGAAAGAAATCGGGGTGGAGTGGGGGAGGGGGGGCACCCTCCACACATGCACGCACACTGATTTGAACTATTGTTATGTCTTATTGTCAAGATGTTCCACTGAACTGACTAATGTTCTAACGAGCCCCAGGTTGTCTAGAATGCAGCAGCCAGAGTCCTAACTAAAACCAGAAGATATGGTGCAGGCTATTTGGTAGTACCTGTTATATTACAGATTACAGCAGAGACCAGATTATTTCACACTGCACTCTTGTGATACCAGTAGTCCTGACCAAGTCTGCCCAACGGACCAGTCTGATCCATCCTGAAGCCACATTTCTGGTTGGAGTTCTAATCACATGGAGACCACTAACTGCTGCTGAAAATGGTCTGAGATGGGCTGCCTGAACATACTCGTGATACCACTGGGGATGGGTAGACTTATAAGCCTTGAATATGGCTTATGACTACTCAATACATTTTTGCTATGATGGCTTATGACTGCAGTAACTCTGACCCTTGGCAATTTCTGTTTCATACCTTAAATCAGTGAACAATCGGTAACATCAACAAAGTGGACTTCATGGCAAATTAAACACAAGGCCCCAAACAAGCACAAATCTTTTTTTGGGGGTGGTTAGTCGTTTCCAATTCCTCTCCGTCACAAGGGGGATCCCACATTAAGACTACTACCACTCATTTGGGAGGGCCGAAGACGATCACGCGTTTCCTCCAAATCACGTGACGCCAGCTGACCGTATGTTTTCGAATTGCTCGCTCACACACTGTTAGGGGCTTCATAACACACTCGGAGGACAGCGCTATCCGCTCCTTCCGCTTGCATGAGCTCACAGACGCCCCTGATTGGTGATTGGAGCCGTGATTAATGTGGGAGCACTAAGTACCTCTCATCCCTCCCCTCTGAGAGAGCTCGGCCAATCAGCTCTCTCTAGACCTCCGGCTGTGAGAGGTTACAGAACCACCCGGGATTCGAACTAGCGATCTCCAGATGATAGGGCGAGCACTTTACCACTGCGCCACTCGGAGGCACCACAGGCACAAATCTCAAAGCCAAAATATTTGGGAGTCAAATCAAAATTTTATATAAAATATAACAGTTTTCATAACGTTACCAGTGAACTCATGTAGCCACACTGATTTAGACTGGAGCAATCGAAACATGGGACTTAGAGGTAGTGGTAGTTGCTAGAATTATCTGGTAATGATGAATGAATCCTGACTGAGCTGAGTTGAATATAACTAAGAACACTGATCAACTCATTCTCTGCATTGATGGCATCTGATGAAGAGAATGAGGGAGTTTGGACAGGCAGTGAGAAAATATCAGAGATTGTTTTTGTCTGGCAGATGCAGCAGAGGAGAGTCTCACAAGATTACAAGATTAAAGATCGCTGCTGGTTTTTTTTAGGGATGGCCACCACCAGCCACTGTCTAGATAAAACTAGTCTTAAAATACAAACATTAGGTATAAATGGTCTTTTCAGTAGCCATCTGGTGCCCTGAAATCTATTTCATTGCACTTTTTTTCCCACTGCACTTTTCCTCTTATAGCACACAGTTTATACTTGTACTCAAAAAGTCTGGTTCCTCTCAAGGTTTCCTCCTCATCTTGGGAAGGGTTTTTCTTGCCACCGTCACCTCCAGGTTGCTTGTAAGGGAAAACTGATAAAGCTACAAGTTTATATATTTATTCTCTATTGTTAAAACAGGCAGTGTTCAGAGACTCTACCTTTGGCGCAGAACACTGGTGAGTAACGGAACTTCACTATGTGTCCCCTGGAGTTGTGAAGCAGCATGACCACTGTGTAACCATAAACACAGAAGTCGTCAGGAAGGCAGGTGTGCAAGGGGCTGATCTCTTCTGCTCTGTAGGTGCTGGGGGGGTGAAAGGAGGAAAAATGTAGTAAAAAAAGAGTGGCTTCTGTGGCTGTCAGGCCCAGGTCTAATGAAAGAGGCGTGGCCTAAGTCAGTCCCAGGTTTAGTGAAGGAGGTTTGGCCTCTATGTTCATCAGGCCCAGGTCTAGTGAAGGAGGCGTGGCCTCTGTCAGGCCCAGGTCTAGTGAAGGAGGCCTGGCCTATGTCAGTCCCAGGTTTAGTGAAGGAGG
>QMIH01000662.1:90510-103476 GCA_003987875.1 Clarias batrachus | reverse complement strand
TAGTGAAGGAGGCGTGGCCTCTGTCAGGCCCAGGTCTAGTGAAGGAGGCGTGGCCTCTGTCAGGCCCAGGTCTAGTGAAGGAGGCATGGCCTCTGTCAGGCCCAGGTCTAGTGAAGGAAGCGTGGCCTCTCTGTCCATCATGCCCAGGTGTAGTGAAGGAGGCGTGGCCTCTGTCAGTCAGGCCCCAGGTCTAGAGAAGGAGGAGTGGCCTCTGTGTCAGTCAGTTCCAGGTCTAGAGAAGGAGGAGTGGCCTCTGTAAGTCCCACGTCCACTAAAAGAGGTGCAGCTTCAGTCTGTACCGGTGTGAAAAAAATAATTAAAAAAACACTGATTTATTAAAAAAAAGTAAAACACATGGCAGCGTACCAGAACAGAGATCCAAGAACACTTCTCTCCACTAGTTTGTGGTGATGTAAGGTGGCCATGACGAAGGCGATTTCCCACGTTCCCTATAGCACACAGCAACTACATAAATAAATACCCAACATGGTAAAGAACTGAGCAAGAAATTACCCATTCTATTATTAATGTTAACCATGGCCGTACTCTCCATACTCCCACAGTGATCCCATCAGAGACCTTCAGCAGCTTCACCAAGCTGTCCACCCCGATATGCTTCCACTTCATCCCCTTGCTTACTGTTTTACTGATCAGAGAGCGCCACTGTGGCCTGGCCCAGACACATACACATCATGAGTATCTTTAAATGTCCTTATACTTTCATCTTTTTTCTTTTTTTTTAAAGGCATGATGACATTTAATTCTGATTAGGAAAAAGCACAGTGTATTATATTTATACTAGAAATGACTAAAAAAGCTTGCTCACTTGGCTGGCATGGTAGTAGAGGAACCCAAGACTCCATGAACCTGCATGCTATAAACATGTTGAATTCGCGGCCACTTGCCGGAGCTCCAGTACACAGCAACTGACGAGTCAAAGAAAATGGCCTGAGACTGGCTGTACACGATCTGCTTTCCTCCAAGCTTGCAAAGTGTGAGCTCCCAGACAATCTGCTGACTCCTGCAGCATATACGACTTTCAATTCATGCTCAAGTTGCAAGTACTATTTTAAACAAGAAACCATAAGCAGCATAAACTGCTAACATACATAACCTGTAATGTTTTAATATTATATAATAATCAACATAAATAAACATTAAATAACGTTTAAATGTTTCAATATTTTGGGGTCGAAGCCACAGTTCATCTCCCTCTCCCATGTCTGAATAAAACTCAAGAGGAAGACGTCTGACCTGAGGACCTGCTCCGTTAGCTCTGGCATGCCAGTATGCAGGTTCACGTATCTCAGCTCCTTCTTCCAAACCATGTCATCATGGCAACCCATTTCACTGAGAAGCAGCTTCTTCCACACCCTCGCCGGTACATCCTGCAGATCAACTCTGTTAGAGTCTGGCGTCTCACGCAGCCCCGATCTCCACTTCCTCCTGCCCATCTCACAGGTGTATAACTCGTGCCACACCACACTGCAGGACACACAGCACAGGGTTCAAAACCTCACTCCTCCTCTCCATTCGTCTCTACACAAAAAGAAAAAAAATAATCTACTTGTCATTTGCCAGCTCATAAAACTGTCGGTTAACAAAGCCAACGCAGAAGAGAGACGGCGCATCCAAATAGGAGAAAATCTTCAGAACGATCTCAGGGGGCAACCTGGGAAGGAAATGAGATGTTACAGTCCACTTTTCTGCAAGGAGTAAGGGAATCATTCAAGCCTGACCTCTTAAAGATATTTACCTTTTAAAGTAGTTTTCCATGCAGGCAGAGTGAAAGTGTGGCATGGACTGGGCAACTTTAGAGGGTGATGTAGGCGGTTTGGTTTTATCATCCCTACATCTTAAAAAAAAACAGATGGAAACATAAAACATCAGGGAAAATGTCCCACAAACACACTGACCCTATCCTATAACCACAAACACCCTACCCCGCACTACTTTTTTTTTTCAAACATTTAAAAAAGACATGTACTGTAAATGAAGTAAAACATAGTGCAAATAGACATTAAACCTCACTTAACATTAATTTATGATTCCTCTTAGCAGTGTCTGCTTTAAAAACCAAACTGAAAGCGGCTCCCTTTTCTTCCTGCTACCGTCCTTGGTAACATTCTTGTGACCGATGATGATTTGAGGTTTTCACTAAATCTTGCACATAATGCAAAACACCCACAAAGAAAATCTGTAGACACACTTCGCTTCCCTATCCACAGATGCAAGTTTTGAACGGCTCTCAGACGTGCGTGCACCTTAGCTGGTGTTGGGTTCTTGTTCGGTCGGATCCCGAAAATTCTTCATTTCCCGAGGCAAAATTTCAGTTCATAAGGAGAAAATTCTTAAAGCATTCGTATGCCAAGGTACCACTGCATCTCAATTTATTTCAGTATTTTATTTCAAGTTTAAGCAAATTACTATTTATACAGTATAAACACAGTTTATCTGTCTGTCTAGTTCAATACACGTGTTGGAAAGACTGCAGACTTGACAGTTGTTCAGAAAATTCATGAAGTGTGGTAGGACTAGAAGGTGCACAGGAAACAGGGATGACCACAGCCTTAAGACGATCATAAAGCAAAGCTGATTGAAGACCTTGGGAGAGCTTCACAAGGAGTGGAGGCTAAGCCTGGGGTCAGTGCATTAAGAGCCACCATGCACAGACATCTGCAGGAAGCAGGCTACAGCTGTTGCAGTATCAATCCACCCCTGAACCAGAGACAACATCAGAACAGTCTTACCTGAACTAAGGAAAAAAAGGAACTAGATTGTTGCTCAGTGGTACAAAAAGCCTTTTTTTTCAGGTGAAAGTAAATTTTGCATTTCCTTTGGAAATAAAGCTATCAGAGTTAAGGATAAGAGTGGAGAAGTAGCTTGAAATCCAGTGTGAAGTTTCCACAGTCTGAATTTAAGGTGTCAGGTCATCTGCTGGTGTCGGTCCAGCACCTGCCCACAGTGCCAAACTCACCATGATGACCACAATATTACTGTGCTTGATTGAAGAGCCAACTCACCTGACCAAAACCCCATAGAGAATCCAAACAGATGAGCTATTAAAGCAACATGGTCTTCACAAACCCCTCAGCAGCGCCACAGGGAGATCGCCTCCATGCCATGCACCACTGATGCATTACTTTGTGCTAAAGAAGCCCTGAGCGAGTATTGAATGCATAAATGAGCATAATTTAAGTCAGTGATGATTTGAGGTGCAATCTGCTGGTGTTACTCCACTGTGTTTTATTATAAGTACAAGATCAACACAGCCGACTACCAGGAGAGTCAGCGCACTTCATGCACATATCTGCTGACATGCTTTATGGAGATGCAAATTTCCTTTTCCAGCAGGACTGAGCACCTGCTCACAGTGCTAAAGCTACCGCTAACTGGATGAGCTGAAGGCTGATATTAAAGCAACCTGGTCTTCAGTAAGGCCTCAGCAGCAACACAGGGAAGTGAACGCGTACATTTTTTAACTTTTTGTTTTTTTACACAAGCATGAAAAGTCTTGAAATAATAGATTTTACATGTAATTAATCTAAACTATACGTGAACAGGTGAAGTCGTGCTGGAGCATGTAGCTAGGTGAGGTGAGGTGAGGTGAGGTTACCTCCTCCTCCTCCTCCTGCTGCTGCTTCCTCCTGAACTTGCTTCATGTCTACAGGAGGGACTCATGTCTAATCCCTGCCTCTGACTCAGCAACACGTCAGCACCTCCTGTAGCCATCCAGGAACACACCTGAGTTCTTTTTACACAACAAAACCGCCCAATTAGCACGTGGGGTGTTTTTATATTTTTAAATATCACGTAATAAATGCGGTTATAAAACAATAACAATCCACACTAACATGTTAGTTAGTAAATTTTATTCAAACACCAACTATGAATTCTAACTTCATAAAATAAAAAGAAGTAATTTACTCCACTTCCGGTCCCACCCCCCCCTCCGTTCTGCGGCGTAGTGGAATGATCCGTTTCTATAGCAACGCGAGAACGGTTAAATCGTAAGGTTTATTTTATTTTATTTTTTGTTGCTTTTTGTATGATAACAAATTAAAATCATAATGAAATTTTTCACTGAGGTACAATAATGTATATATAATTACAATTGTCAATGATTGGGCTGTCTTTTACGGTTTAGTTAGTTGACGAAGAAATACACTTCCCATAATTCAATTCGACAAAGTGGGCGTGGACTTCCGGGATAAGTTGCAAGGTTGTGATAAGCACAACAAAACAAACAGGGCGACGGTGAATTAAGTGTTTTATGTTGTTTTATTCAATTTATTTCACTCGTTTTCGTGTCTCAGACGTAAGAACACAAGTTTGGTCAGGATGTCGGGTCATGTCGTTGAATCTAGTGAGTATTTCCGGGTTATATTTTAATGTTTTTTATGTAATTTTGTTTAATTAAACTTGTGAAAGTAAGTTAGAACTTGTTTGGTCTAATTAAATCTAATGTTTTCTAAGACTTTTATATACCTAACAAAGGTTAGTATTTGCGTTACATTATACATGGTTATTCTAACGACCGGAAGTCGTTAGAAGTCGACAGATGACGTCACATGTGCAATTTCATAATTTATTGCATTTCATGCGTGGTTATTTGCATATCAAACCGTGTTACATAAAAGGAGAAAGATTTACTGAAGGCGTTTAGAATTAGATTCTTTTTTGTCACAGCGACATCTAGTGGTTATTATAAATTAATGCTCATTTACATATAACTACAATACAATATCTGCAATAGATTTCATATATATTTGTGCAGCAATAAACACATACAACATATTGGAGATTAAAGACTCCACTATGAGTTCATGCATTTTTATTCCGGCGGCCTGGTTACTTAGTGCTTAGCAGTGTCACCTCTCACCTCCAGGGTTGAGGGTTTGATTTCCACCTTGGATCCTGTGTTCAAGGAGTTTGCATGTTCTCCCCATGCTTGGTGGATTTCCTTCCTGTACTCTGATTTCCTGCCAAAGACGTGCAGATTAGGCTAATTGGTGTTCCCAGATTGTCCGTAGTGCGTGAATGCGTGTGAATGTTGAACGGAGTTCCTACCACAGTCATAAAAATGGAAGTAAATACCCAGAGTCATGAACAGTTCTAAATGCTTCCCAGAGCATAATTATCAGATACAGCTCAATATCAACTGTATTATGGATAAGCACCTTCAGCATTGTTTTACAGTGTGAAAAGTACATTAGGAACGACCATGAAGTTGGAAGGTCTGTGAYATAATAAAGACATGATTGTGCAGTTTTAACTCCTCCCTTAAACCCAACATTTATAGTTTAGCGGGTAAATATTTAAAGCTATCAAACCAGTCAAACTGTACGTATTCTGAAGCACAGGGCACGTCTGAAACTATACACGTCATCGTCAGGTGCTGTCGGTCATGAAACCCAAGCTCTGTCACGGAGTATCGAAAGAATATCAAAAATTATAGATTTCTACCAAGAGTGCAGATAAGTCAGGATATAGACCTGAAGGAAAAGGTGAAGGAAAATTGAATAATTTTATGACCTATGAGGCATCATTCACCCTGTAACCTTCTCCAGTTATAATGAAAAATTCTAAGATTTAAACACTGTTTACCCCTCTCGTCCGACCCTCAGCAGTGGGTTTGAACCCGGCTGTGCGCCCTCTGGACTGGCTCTTGGGGACGTGGGAATCGGACGAGCCCGGGCAAGGCTCCTTCCCCACCATCAAACCATTCCACTACAATGAGACGCTGCACTTCACTCACGTAGGACAACCAGTCATCAACTTCATGTAAACCAATCAGCACATTTCTCTAATAATAATAATAATAATAATAATAATACAAACAATACAAACACCATGAGATCACAGTCACATGATGAGGTCATTTTGTCTTCTCAATTCCTCATCAAATATCTATATTGGAATATCTTTACAGTGGGCAAAATTTGTTATATCACTGTGTTTATAAAATATATACAGTACAGTGCAAAAGTCTTGACTCCCCTGATTTTGTCTATATTCTGCTTTCAAAGAGTCAGACACTCTTATACTGTATTTCTAATGAAGCCTTGATGAATAGTTCTCCAGTCCCTGTACCTGAGCAGTTACAAAGAAATGATTTCGTTTCATTCATGCATAAATAAGCATTTAACTTCATGTATGGTTGAAACAGACGAGAGGGGGAATGAGGTCGCTGCGTTTTATACATGCAACACATTTTTTTATTCTTTAGGCACTTTGCATTTCTTTAACTTAATCTACATCATTTCATTTAAGTTCATTTGAAGAAATGTGGGGAAAGTCAAGACTTTTGCACAATTCTCTCTCTCTATATATATATATATATATATATATATATATATATATATATATTGCACTATTCACTCATTTTAGTCTTGGTAAATGATCTGTTGCTATAGAAACAATACCATATTTATTTAAATACTACTTTTTTTCTTTTTTTCTACCAATCAGAATCCAGTCTGCAGGAGCGTTCTGTTATAAAATGCTTCACGTGTGTTTTCTCAGGTTTAACGCGTCTCACGGCGAGAGTAACAAGCCACTACACAGAGAGACCGGTTTCATCCGGATTCAGCCGGACACCAACATTGTAGCCTTCATCATCGCTCAGAACTCAGGTGTGGATCCTGATCGAAGATCCTTAATTGATTCCATTTCAGCTGCAAGCTACTGACAGAGCAGAACTGACACATGGGTTTATTGAGAACTTCGTAAACTTTTTGTTAATTTGTGAAAATGTCTATAATGAACCACAGAAAAACTAAACAATTCAGTGTTTCAAACCATGAAATAAATCTGGTATAAGAATGTAGGTGATTAAAACTAAAGCAATCCACCTTGCAGTGACTTCTCCTCTCCTGCAAGGGGTCTTCAAAACACCACTAACAAGCACAAAAGTTCATAGATTATATACAAAATTAGCTGCGTATGCACAGACCATACACATACCATGGGGAAGTGAGCCTTCTGCTCTGGAATCGCCTTCCTGTTCATCTGGGAGCCATACAGCGCCTGGAGTCTTTTAAAGCCAATCTGAAGACCTTTTTATTCAAGAAAGTTTACAATTGGTGATGTGGTTATAATTGATTTGTTTTATACCTCTTCTATTTTTATTTTTATTATTATTATTTTAGCCTTGATGTGGTTTTATTTAATCTTTTTATAACTTTTTTATCTTTATTTTTATTTAATGTTAGCACTTTGAGATTTAATGAATGACAAGTGCATTACAAATAAAATTTAATATTATTAATATTAATAATAATAATAATAACTAGCACTGCGTTATTCATCAGCACGCTACATGTTTCATGCGTATGTGTCACGGTCTGATCACCTGTTAAGATGGAATGAATAAATAAAATAAAAGAATAGATTGAGTTTTCTAGTTTGAGATTGCAACACTTAGTTTTACAACCTGAATTAAGGGTTTTTTAGCAGCACCTAGTGGACACGTCAAGAACTACAAGCTGCATGATGTGAGCATCAGTTTTAAACCTATATGTTTCAGCTTCCTGCTCTAAAGCTCTGCATGTTTTTTTTTTTAATAATAATTTATTTTTAGGACTAGTAGAGATTGAGGAAGGTGAGCTGAACGGACAGAAACTCACTCTGCAGAGCCGAGCTTTGGCCAGGACATCTTTCGCCAAGCAGCCGTTCGTCCAGCAGGTCTGTCATCTTGATCTCTTCTGAAGGAGGACATCCAACTCATACCTTTTAATTTTGTACAGCTATATTTTGTAACATTTATTTATTTTTATTTTTTTGCCGTTTGATCAGATCTCCAGGGTCATCCAGCTGAGATCAGACGGGAGACTGGAGCAGACGGTGTGCATGGCACTAGAGAACCAACCCCTGACTCAGCACTTACACATCACCTACCGGCGAACTTCCTGATCCCTGAAGAACACTAATCTCACACACACACAATTCTGATTCATTTACATTATTTTTCTTTGATCAGTTAGCTTCAGATGATGTATAAATCTACCTCTATTTCTCATCAGGACTAAAAACAAAAGTGGTGAACAGGCCACGCCCATGAGCGAGTTTTTCACTTGCTAGCACTGACATAGGCTTAGCATTTATTACCTCAATGTGGAAGGGAACTGTTTAGGGTCATAGTGGATAAAAACCATGTACTTGAACCGACTAAAAATGTTAAACATGATCATTATTATGAATTGTGTGTGTTTTAAATTACTATATAAAATAATAAAAAAAGTTAAATATTGCAATTTGAATGAACATTTAATATAAATTTTGTTTCTCTTTCACGCTTACATTAATGGAGACGGTTTAACACCAAACTATACTGAATACACTAATAAAAGTCTGAACACTGAAATATTATTGCTGTTTAATTAAAGGTAGAATTAGTTTGTTCAGAAACCCTGACCTCAGTACAAACCCATTATTTTGATATATAGAGTTGATGTAGTTTTTAATCTCTCGTTATGTTCACCCCAGTCTCTGTACCCGAGCGGTTTCAGAGGAGGGTTTTGTGTTTGTTAAACCACACAGTGACCTAACTTAAGTCCTGACCCAATGCGAAACGGGTGTGGAAACTAAACTGGCTAAACGCTTAAAAAGTGCACTCTGGTGACCAGACAACTGTCCCAGCTTTTTTGGGAGGATGTTGCAGCCACCAGATTTTAAATCAGCACATACACTGATCAGCCAGAACATTCTGACCACCCACTTATTATTAAGTAGGTCCCCATTTTGCAACCAGAACACTGATGCACTGTGTGTTCGGACTCCAGATCAGACTACACGGGCCAGCCTTTACTCCCCATGTGCACCAGTGAGCCTTGTTCACCCATGACCCTGGCTCCAGTTCACCGGTTTTCTTTCCTTGGGTCACTTGTGGTATGTCCTGACCACTGCAGACCAGGAACATCACACAAGAGCTGGCAATGGCTAGTTGCTCCGATCCAGTCGTCTAGACGCCACAATCTGGTCCTTCACACAGTAGCTACAGTGTCAATATCTCATTACAAGGGTGGCTGGAAGTGGGTGGGATATATTAGGCAGCAAGTGAACCTTTTCCCCCCTGAAATTCCCGTGTGCGTAAGAATTTAAATGACTTTGACAAGGTCGAGTTTGTGGCGTCTAGACGACTGGATCAGAGCAACTCCAACACTGCAGCTCTTGCGTGATGTTCCCGGAGTTGTTGTTGTTGTTGCATTTTTCAATCAGATTTTACAAATGTAACTATTTTGATTTAATTAAATCTGGGTTGTAGATGTTTCCAACTTTTTCCTCTTCTATAAGTGTGAACACAGGAGTAAAGCTTCCTCKTGCTGCTCATTTCACTCTTCGCTGCCCTAATGCTGGTCAATAAATATCTGTTAAAGCAAGAGAAATTTTAAACTTTATTGTAGCATGCAGATTGAAAACGTGCTCAAACACAAACCAAAAAGTCCAGCAATGTCCTCCACATCAGTGTGAGAAAGCGTGATAAAATAAATCGAGTTAAAAGTTAAACTTCGTCACTCAGAAGCAACTTAGTGTTCAGACGGGATCACGTGTCCGTGTTGGATCCAGACCAACACAGGCAACAATATTGCACTAAAATGCATTTAAATATAAATATATACTAAAAATATATTATATATATATAAAAATAAATAAGAGCTAAAAAGACAGCCTTGAAGACCAATCTTTCTCGGTTCAGGTAAGGGGCGTGGCCTGAAGTACCTTAGAAGTGATTTGTAATATAAATATATTTACATAAATCGAATGCATAATATCTTTATTTACGTACCGAGTTTTTAAAAATATATTTAATGCATGAAAATAAACGTGCGCCTTCATGCTGGACAATTTTAAAGTGCTATAATAATCTTATAAAACTTGCATTGAAACTGCACCCAAGATTTTAAGAGTGTATTACAGAGAAGAGCCACCAGAGGGCATCACGAGCTGTCCACGTGGAGATCTGAAGAGGTAAAAATGCCTCAGAGTGACTTCATCAGGTAGATGTAGATCATCTTCAGAAGGTGTCTCCAGGTCAGTATGGCTGACGAGAGCCAGGCGGGTTTACTGTGGACTTCTATGTTCCTCACACACTTTGTGATGTCGCCCTGAAAATGTCAATAAAAACAGGAAGAGGACAGAAAGTGAAATCAGGAGGGGAAAACAGACGCTTTCATTATTAGCCATTAAACACAGATCAGCCAGATCAACCACGCACGTTTTGGGTTCCCCTTGTGCCACCATGGGTGGGGTGGGGGGGTGGGGGTTGGGGATTAGCCCCAGCCCCGCAGGGCATGGCACTACAGGGCCTCTCGGCATGTGCTGTGATGTCTAGCACCAGGAAGTTGACAGCGGATCCAGTCTGCCGTGTTTAGTTGGTGATGTTCAGTTCACCTGGCAGTGGTGTTAATGTTCTGGCTCATCCGTGTCGGTCTAACTGACCCTTTTTCCAGAGAAAGCAGTTCACCAGACGGGACAGTTGACCAACAGGCATTATTACTGAATCACAACGAAGATTTGCAAATCAAAATGCATTGCATGAAGAACAATCGTCCAAATCACTTTGAATAGAAGAACTTCTGTCCTGAACATAGCCTTCTTATAGAAAAAAAAAAGTTTACACATTTATTTTTATGTATAAGATAATTTGCAGTCTACAATAACTGAATTAAGAGCACAGATCAAATGAGCAGCAGTAGTGCAAACAGTCGAGCAGCGGGCAAACGACATGGATGTGTGACTGGGTACTGGGAATAATGGTGGGAATAATGCTGAATAACTGGGAATAATGGTGGGGATATTAAGGAAACAACTGGGAATAATGATGGAATAATGATGGAATAATGGTGACCAGTGACTGGATGTTGGGAATTAAGGTGGAAATAATCAATCACAATTAGTGATTGGTCATTGGGAATAATATTGATTGTTTTTTTTTTTAGAACAACAGTGAGCTCATAACTTTCTTGTTCATTGTACTGTAATATTTTATACAACAGGAGAAAAAAAATTGAATTAAATAAAGATAAATCATAAAAGATTAAACCATTACCCATCCTCCTCTCATCCGGAGCCAGGGCACTAGACTCTTCCTCACGAACTCCCCTAGACTGTCCTCTATAGTGTACACTACAGCTGGATGCTCCTGTCGCACACAATCCACCGCCAGACCACCAGCTACCGCAAAGATGGCCACCACTTTCCCCCATGTGATCCCTAACAGGACAAAATGCATCAAGTAATTAACTGATTAGTCAACCAGGGTGGCTATTAATTCATGTAACAATGTATTCATGTTTGCATTCAAACTATAAGCTTTGTCCTCCATTTTGTCTCATATGAGGTTATTTATATCATCACGACTCCTCATCCACTCACTAACTGGTTCCAAAACGTTCACTGGCGGCATTAGAACGCCTCTCAAGATGGCGTCAGGGATTCCCCCGAAGGGCGAGCCGAGGGGTCAGCCAACGAGGACGTGTTAAATCGTGTGTCCGGGGTTTGGGACTGAGAGCACGTCATCCCACTGAGCTGTAAAATTATGCGTCCTGGAATAGAAGATGATGGAATTTTATTTCTTTTTTTTTAAGTTACAAGGTTGTGAGAAGAGGGCATGAGCTGTCAAGGTCACGGAGCAGCACATCGTTTTGGGAAAAGACAACCTTTAAGAGAATCGAGTGCCGTAAGCTGAGCCAAGAAAGTCCACAGTGCCAACAGCGCACACTCCACACGGCCTTATACGGCTTTAACTGGAGGAACTTTTCCAGAATATCAGGTCTGAATAAGGACGGGTTCGCAGGTCTCGCGGTGCAAAGGGAATATTAATAATCAATCACAGCACGATGGTATTAAAACAGAGGAATACATTACTAAAGAGAGGCAGGGGGTCTCCTGAAGGGCTGTACAGGGACGTCACAGTGACATCGCTGAGCCCGAATTCACAACTTCTGCACCATGTTCTCCAATTCTAGATCAAGGCTTCAGTTCTTTATGGGAACTTTGAGTTTTGTTCATAAGAAGGTCTAAAAGAGTGAAAATGAAAAGGTGCTGGAGTACGTCAGGGTTTAGGAAGCAGGATCTCGCCGACGTTATTCCTCCAAATGATCATTTTACAATAATTCCAATTTAATTATGACTTATATTAATTGTAACTGTAGGATGCTTATTACTTTTTATTACTTATGTTTGCAGCAGTCAAAACTTTTCAATATACTGTAAGCAGATCTCAGCGACTTACCGAGAGAGAGGATTTCAGTCGCTACAGACAGAAAAGCGTCCGACACCAGAGCCTCCAACGCCACCGAGATGTTCAGCTGCTTGGCGATGTTTCGATAGAGGCACGGCTGCAACTTCTCCAATTCATCACCTGGTCAGTAAAGTGCAGGAGATTTAATGGAGATTTTTTTTAAAAAAGACGAAAAACACTCAGCTTGACCAAGAGTAGGCTGAAATTCGTTTTGAATTTTCAAGGACTTTTAAATTCGGTTCTGCGACATGAGGACAACACGGGAGCCGGTTGTCCAGCAGTTAGCGATTCAATTACAAAAGGTCAGAATGAAGAATCTTAAAAATAAATAAATAAATAAATAAATAAATAAATAAATAAAAGAAAGGGAAATCACAAGCTCTGTTCTCTCTGTTAAAGCTTCTTAAGAATGAACGTTTCCCCTCAGCATCAGCACCTCTGGCTCGTTCATTAGGGATACGCGTTTATGTCATATTACACATACAAGTGACCATCACTATTGTTAAATAACTTAACTTAGGTTTTAAGTAAACTATAACCCGTTCACATTTTCATGCAAAACCTACGAAGTGAAAATAATTAGGAAAAAAAGAGAAAATGTTTAAAAATTTTAAAAACATAGAACCCCAGTGAGAAGTGAAGAAAGAAAAATTAAACAATGTGTTTGTGTGCATTATATATATATATATATAATGTGAATATAATGTGTGTGTGTGTATATA
>QMIH01000662.1:0-62814 GCA_003987875.1 Clarias batrachus | reverse complement strand
ATTTAATTTAAATCTTTTATTTTTACTGCACTAAAATTTCCACATTTTCTGCAATCTAGTGTCTTTTTATCACATACAAACTGATCATTATTTTTTGATTCTGTAAAACAGTTTTTTGACAATGACCAGTGTTAAAGTCTTATGAGCATGAAATAAAACTGAATTGAATTGAACTGAATTTTACACTGTCCGGATATCTAACCTTAGTTTTTTTTTTCAATCTTCTGGTTTGATTATCTAGCACTTTGAGATTCACTTCAGGAGGAACAGAATGCATTTCATACATTTACATTTTGTAATCTTCACAAGTGTATTTCAACATAGAGCATCAGGTGACTTAATGGTGAGCACTGTGGTCTTGCA
Source organism: Clarias batrachus (assembly GCA_003987875.1). NCBI lineage: Eukaryota > Metazoa > Chordata > Actinopteri > Siluriformes > Clariidae > Clarias > Clarias batrachus. The sequence continues at coordinate 62,451 of QMIH01000662.1, read as the reverse complement.
CCTCCAGGGTCCGGGTTCGATTCCCGTCTCTGCGTGCATGGAGTTTGCATGTTCTCCCCTTGCTTAGTGGGTTTCCTCCTGGAACTCTGGTTTCCTCCCACAGTCCAAAGATCTGAAGATTACGTTAATTGGGGTTCCAAAATTTCCCATAGTGTGTGAATGAGAGTGTGTGTATGTGTGTGTGTCCTGCGATGGATTGGCACCCTGTCCAGGGTGTACCCCGCCTTGTGCCCTAAGTCTCCTGAAATAGGCTCCGCCCCCCACGACCCTGAATACAGGATTAAGCGGTGATTTCATGTGACTTCGGCTTAATATAAAATTTGAGAGAACACACAGAGCTGAAAAAAAAAGATGCGAGCAAACAGTAACAGGTTCTGTGATTAAAGGAGAGACTTCATTAAAGTAGCGTTCCCACAGGACAGCAGCGAGCATGCTGCATAAAATTGCATTAATCTTGTGCATAACTTGTGCATAACATGACTTGTGGCTTAATTGCCACGAGTCATGCACATCAACAACACAAACATTTATTTATTCCATACTTTTACAGCCCCAATGTCTTCAAACCAGCAAACACTAACATCTCAGAGTGTCAAAAATATTTTTAAAAGTTGAGTAGATTTTTTAAATGAAGTTAAACAACTGAAATAATTTGTATTGTGTAATTCACCTGGTCAGAAGGTGTTGATTAGTTTTCTCTAACAGAAACTGACTCTGCAGGTTTGTAGTAATGTGCTCACATTATCGTCTCCATAGTAACAAACTCTTTGTTCTTTGAAGCAACTCATAATCACACACTGCTCAAAATAAATAAATAAATAAATAAATCACCATTTCATGATTTCAAAATTATTGTCCTGCATCAAATAAAGAAAACATTAAAATGACTGGAATTGGGTTAAGAACTGTCCAAGACCTCAATAAACCCTGGAAGGACAGAACTGAACCCTCAACGTCACAGAAGAAACGTGATCAGAAAAAAACATCCTGAATGCACATGAATGTAGATCACTTAAACACCTGGGGAAGTTGCATGGTACAAAATATTGAATAGAAACCTGAGCTATGTTTAATAGTGACAGTAAGAGCATCCCCCCCCCACACACACACACAGTGTGATGAGAACTCACAGGATTGGGACTAAACAGCTGTTTGTTCATAAGAAAACCACTCGTTATTGAGACGCATCAGAAACAAAGTCTTCAGTTTGTTAGGGAGAATAAAGACTGGCGTTTGGAGTGATGGAGAAAGGTCATGTGACCTGATGAGTCCAGACTGAGTCTGTTCCAGAGTGATGGGCGTGTCAGGGTGAGAAGGGAAGCGCTGTAATGAAGCGATGCTCCCATCATGCATAGTGTCCACTGTACAAGCCTCTGGAGACAGTGTTATGATCTGGGGTCGCTTCAGTCGCTCAGGTCGAGACTCAGCAACGTCATGTGGAGATCAAATGAAGTCACATGACCACTTGAATGTACTGAATCACCAGCACATCACATCTCTGGAGGTTTAATTCACTGATAGTACAGATCGTGTTCCAGGACTCTGAAATGACATGGTTTAATTTGTACTGTGTAACTGTCAGTTCTGATAAACACTGCAGACTAAAATCTATAGAAATCTTAAAGTAAAGTCAAATTTAGATCTCGGCACAAATGGGATATTTTTAAATAGCTGAGTCTCGCAAATGCCATATCCTCATATCTCATATCCTCTCCTGTCCTCCTCTCTCAGTAAAAATGTCCATAGAGTGAGAATGGGGCAGTGTGGTTCCTGCCCCAGTAGAAGCCTAAATCAGCACTTGTTGTAGTTCCTATTTCTGACCACTAGGTGTAACAATAAGCGTACAGACCACTCAGAAAGCCAGGCAAATCAATAAAACCTGATCTTATGCTGGAGGTCTAGAGAGAGCTGATTGGCCGAGCTCTCTCAGAGGGGAGGGGTGAGAGGTACTTAGTGCTCCCACATTAAACGCGGCTCTACAGCCAATCAGGGGCGTCCATGAGCTCACGCAAGCGGAATGAGTGGATAACGCTGTCCTCCAAGTGTGCTACGCCGCCCCCCAAGTGTGCAAGAGTGAGCAGTCCAAAAAGATGCGGTCGGCTGGCGTCACGTGGTTCGGAGGAAACATGTGATAGTCTTCAGTAGTAGAGTGGTAGTAGTAGCCTTAATGTGGGAGCCCCCTAGTGACGGGGAGGAATTGGACGCGACTAAATTAGGAAGAAAAATCGTGATGATCTTATATTTGGCAAAACAACACTTTCTAAAAAATAGTAAAACATTGCAATGGTAAAATTATTTTTATAAAATCAAATAACAAAAACTATTGAAATTCCTAAAGCTGTAAACATAGTTTCAGATCAAACACTGTAGTGTACAGTATATTGTGACAATGAGAAAAAGTCTTTAATTTCATATCATACAGTCTTAGGTGTCTGACAACCCTCAGTTTTTTCTTCATATTTTTACCATAATAACATTGTTTACCTCGACTACCTGGTTTGAATGAAGAAAGAAGGCGTGGACATTGTTTGCTCTTCACCGTCACACAGTGTGTGTAGTTTCTCATCAGTTACACTCATTTAAATAAAAACCTTCACACGGTCCATTATAGTGAAAACTAACCTCCTTCTATTGTTAGCTTCTGCCGTAAAGAGACTAGAGTTGATTTAGAGACCAATGGGCCGCGCTGTTCTTAATCCCAGCACTCTGATTGGTCGATTTGGATTTTCAAACAGCATGTCATACTGTCACAGTGAAACGCAGCTGATAAGAAACGGCCGGGCCTCTGTTTCGCCTGTTTGTTGATACTCTGATAACGATGACCGTGTGGTTCCTTTTTCATTGTTAGTTTCTGGAATCATTGCACCTGCCAGCTTTTTAACTGGATTTTTATTTGCAGAAAGAAAAAAAATTATGGTTCTTGGAAAATATTGATGTTCTTCTTGAATATTTCAGGCATTTCAGGGTGTGTGCTCAGTCAGACAAATGAGAAAACCATTAAAAGACATTTCTAATGACAATCATCCAGGAGGTTTTGAAGAATCTCTTCACCAGAAGTAAATTTATAAATTATTAAGAAACTAATGAGACGACTAATGAAAATGTTCATGACACTTAAAGATTTAAAAAACATCACCTAAAACCTGAAAAGTGTAGGGTGTAAAATCAGATTCAAGCACAAAACTGAGTGAGGTTTTGTCCCACAACCCAACAGTGGCTTTTTGGCAGAGCTGGGATTTGAACTTGCACACTTCTGGTCACTATAAAATATCCTTAAATAAATTGGTATGACATCGGTTATGTGCTTCTTTAGTTTATATAGTAAATATAGTAAATGTTGGAGTTTTATTTATGGAGGTCGTCATCTTTTTTTGCAGTTTGTTGTCATTTTACACAAAATGACTGTAAACATTTTAATTATTGATCCTGGTAAAGTTCCATTAAAATGAAAAGATTTTTATGCTAAAAGTAGATTTTAAGGCTACTTTTAAAACTTTGCTTAGTTAAAAGAATAAATGAATCTTAATATTTATAATTATTTAATTATAATATAATAAACCTAATTTTATATACATATACAGTATATTGAAACCTTTGCAGTTATATTTAGAAATATTGCCTAGACATTTAATCAATGCCAACATTCACTAGAATTGAGCACACCTAACTAAATATTTTAAATCGTCTCGAGATGCAGGACCTTTAGGGCAAGAAAGAAAAGTTGTGGAGAACATGCACGGCAGGCCAGGCAATAATTTTGTAGTTAAGAACAAACCAAATGTTAATTATTTACATATTTAATGTTTGGAGTCGATTTGGGGTTTAAAAAAAAAAAAAAACATGACTAGCTAGCTATCGCTTGATTCGCCTCACTAGCTAAGCAGAGCTAGCACTGCGGTATGGATCTAAATCTAAGGGATTAAATCACAAACCAATCAGATAACAAGTCTTTAAAAATGTTGTTTATTCTGTCTTTGACTCAACTCGCGTGCACAATAAAGTCCTTGTGCATTACACCATGCTGGGTATTGTTAGCTAGTTAGTCGGTTAGCTAGTTTTCCATATGCGCACACCAGATAGCTAACAAGAGTTTCAGTCCCTGCATTGGAACAGGTTTTGAGAGAATATACAATAAAAGGTTGTTGGAACTAAACATTTATTAAACAGTCTGTTCAAATAAAATCTCATTTTTTTCTTTTTGTACAATTACACGCAGCAGCCTTGAGTGTGATACTAATGCAGCGCTCTCCAGCTGAGGTCTACTGGGTTACATGTCAAAGGAGGGATCAGTGGGATTGTTCTCATGATCCCACTGGAATGACATTTGTTTAAATAAAATAATTGAATAAAACTGTTGTTTGTGTAGTTATTTTAATTTTATTGCATGTACAGTACACCTACAGTACAAACCACACACTATATACTTTTATAATTTCCTTATATCTTCCTTTAGTGTATATTTGTATCATACAGACATTTTATATTTTATTTTATTCTTTCTTAGTCAAATTTACTTGTGTTTAATTTGAATTACTGTAGTAGCACTTTAGTATTAGTAAATTAACGCTTATGTTCATATTAAAATAATAAGGAGTCGAAATAAAATCCAAAATTTCGCTGGCCGGAGAAAGTAAAAATCTTTTGGTTTTGTCAGCTCCATCTGTTTAGTAAAAATGACCTAAAATGTTTGTGGGTATTATTTAAAAATAAGGATGCAAAAATGTTCATCTAGATTTTTAAGTAGGATCAGTCCATAATTTTTTTTACTTTAAATGGATGAACATTTAAACTTATAGTATAAACATAACATTGTATTTAGTTGTGTAGTTTAACTTTAGTTGGGCCTTCACTGACTTCCATAATAATAAATAAATAAATCAATAAAAAGATAATGGCTGCGATTACAAATAAAGATTTTCACATGGACTGAGTGCCATAATAAATAAATAAATAAATAAATAAATATGGTATATATATATATATATATTATACCAGACTTATACCATGGAATTTTTTTTTTTTTTTAAACAATTAAGATGAGCTTATTTTTGGCGAAGATAAACTTCTATAAAGGTTTTTAAGAAAAGGATTTGTTTCTCAAGCGCAAGACTGAAGGAGGAAATGTTGGACGGTTTGATGTCTTGAAACTCTTCAAACCTCTTCGTTCCTGTCGAGCTTCTCGCACTGAAACCTGGAGCTGTGTGTTACGGCCCGAGCCTGAAACTGGAGGGTAGGTGAAGTTCGTTTGAACTGAATTGTTTACTCACTGAGTCAAATCTCAACAAATGACACATTAACACTTGTCCTAAAACAACATAAAGAAAAACGTACATTTCAATTAAATATTCCTGCTTGTACATGTCATGTTCCACATTTAGATGTTTTCATAAGTGTGTAGAAAAGTGTGAGAAATAATTCAGTTATTGGAACACCTGAGGTGTCAATCAAAGGTGCTCACGCAACAATGCGAGCGTGCACGTGGGCGTCCACATGAACGCTCGTACTCGCTCCGAGATTAAACCCTGAGCTCCCTCCCTGCTCACACTTACTTTATCTAAGACTCTCTGCCTGTCCACTTTAGCTGAAGTCCACAGGAAGCTAAGACATGGCGACCTCCGGGTTACAGATCGGCGGGTTCCTGTTAGGACTGATCGGAGTGGCCGCGGTCATCGCCGCGACCGCCATGAACAACTGGAGCACGCAGGATCGTCAGGGTGACGTCGTCACCGCCGTGTACACGTACAAGGGCCTGTGGCAGGACTGCGAGGTGTCCACGTCTGGGTTCACAGAGTGCCGGCCGCTCTACGGCCTCCTGGGATACTCAGGTGGGTTTAAAGAGTGAAGAGTTAAGTGGGTTTGAGTGACAAAACCAGACCTAAGTGGACTAAGACAGGTGAAAAGTTTAGATTTTAAAGGATCTGTGGAGGTTTGAGTGAATAAAATTGTACCAAATTGGACTCGGCCATTAAATTGGACTAATGTTGATTCAAGAGGGTTTAAACTGGACTAAACTGGAGATTTGAGTAACTAACCCTAACCCTAAGTGGACTCAAATGAGTTTGAGTTGGTAAACTGGGTCAAAGACGGAATTAATGTAAAATCATCATTTTGGTTAGAGAAACTGGATGCTTGTGATTTTTAAGCAATTAATTTAAACTAAAGTAAACGCGAGTAAAAGAAGATAATTCCAGAGAAATACCAGGAAGTAACAATAAAGCTGATCTGAGTTGAGGAACTCAAATCTCACCTGGGAATGTGTGTCACCATCACGGTTTTGTTTTTAACTCAGCTGAATTTATTACGAGTGGTGAAGCGACTGCTTGGTGTTAGACTTGTTTTCTATGCATTAAATCCTGAGTCATTAGAGACCAGTTTTCTCATTGGGAAAATTAAACAGCAATTTGTGCATAATTAGTACACAGAGCGACTGGGGTTTCACATGAAGAAAAACATAAACCGCAGACTGACATGAGAAGGTTCCTGGTGTTCAGTTTCTGACGCTGCACCTGAGGGCGTAGTCCTAATCCATCTAGAGTGAGCTACTGATGGTTAAACTGGACTAAATTTGGCTATGGTGTGGAAAGTGAACTAAACTGGTCTGAAGAGGATCAACGTTGGTTAAAGTTGGGACACTCGTGATAAGGAAGCACCAAGGTTGACTAAAGTCCAAACCCCAGACTGCTGCGATCAGGTGAGAAGAGAAATCAGTTCCTGGGAATACACGTTTACACGTTTATACGACGTGATTTGATTTCACACTCAACTTGATGAACCACAGATTCTTCCGGAAGGAGACTAAAGTGGAGCAGGTCAGCTTGAGGTGAACAAAGCAGAGTGTAATGGATGAAAGTCATGCTAGAACATGATAACGCTTTACTTTCGCAACATGAACGTGATCACCGATAAAGCTTCCAGTCGTACAGTGTGTGAGAATCTCATATTTCTCAAACGGACAATCTGTCTGTGCAAGTCGACGTTTTGTGTCAAGGAACCTAAAGAACAGTGGTCTCATTGTACCAGGAGCAAACTCCTCACACACACACACACACACACACACACACACGAGATGATGAATGCAGAACTAAAGCAACCACGTCCACATTTGGTCAACACTGTTATCAGGAATAAAACAAACACGACCGACTGACTCACCGGCGCGAAAAAATTCCCCTTTGTCTCGCTGAACCTCAGCAACACTACTATTATTATACAAAATTTATTACAGTTATGGGATAATGTGTGTATATACTGTATATATAATCTATATTCGAACACCTTTTTCTTTGACCAGTTTAGAGACGAGAGAATTCTAAATCTCTTCTCATCACTCGATCTTCAGTACAGTAAATACAGTATTTATCTACAGTCAATAAATCTGAACCCATCAGTGTGTATGTTTGGTGACGAGTCTGGTTCTCGTGTCTCAGGTCAGTTCCAGGCCGTCAGAGCCATGATGGTGGTCGGCATCGTCCTGGGCGTGATCGCAACCGTGATCTCGCTGTTCTCTCTGAAATGTTTCAAAATGGGAAGCACTGAGGATTCGACCAAAGCCAAGATGACGCTGACGGCAGGCATCATGTTCATTATTGCAGGTGAACAACAACAACAGCAACAACAAAATACATGAATTAATCAACCGGACATGGTGAATCCCACCTTATGATTAAATGCTTATTAATTAGGAATAACAATCGTTTGTTGTTAGGCATCTGTGGCATCGTGGGAGCTTCCATTTACGCCAATCAGATCGTCGCCAGCTTCATGATGACCACCTACAACCCGAACTATGGCGGGATGAACCAGATGCAGATGGAAGGAATGGGGATGGGGATGGGAATGTCTACGGTTAACAGGTAACTAAAGAGTGAAGCACCGCCCCGCTGGTGTAGCAGGGTGGAACCTCGTTGAGTCACCTCGCCTCGCCTCACCTCGCCTCGCCTCGCCTCGCCTCACCTCCTGTACCTTATCTGATGCACAGGTTCACATTCGGACCGGCGCTCTTCGTGGCCTGGATCGGAGGAGGCATGCTGCTCATAGGAGGAGTCTTAAAGTGTGTGGCGTTCAGAGGCCTGCACTCCGAGTCCAAGCCGTAAGCACGACCACTCACATGAGATCACGATCTACTCACACACAGGGAAAATAATCAGCGTGAAGTAACTAGCAAAGAAAAATCTGATCTGAAATGATCATCATAATACAAAAATATACCTGGGTCATGATAGTTAATAAACGCATAATATTTTTAACATAACATTGTAATTTAATAACATCACAATTTACAATAATAAAAATAAATAAATAAATAAACTGCACGAATAATGTATTATACTTTATTTTACTTTGTATATTTATAAAATAATTTATTACTTGATGCAAGTGTTTAAATATAGTAATATTTTCAACAAAAAAGTTTTATCATTATTATTTTTATTAATTGATAATATAGGCACATCTATTATAATCAATTTAACAGTTTGTTTCTATATTTTTTATTGTAACCATTTTTTATAATAAATATTTTAAAATAAAATTAATAAAAAAAATATCAGGTGTCTAAAAGGAGCTATAAAATTTGTTTTAAATTTAATTTAACTGTAAATTAAAAATTAATTTAAAAAGTGTATAATAAAAAGTATTTAAATCTTTTTCAATACGTTTTTTTAAATGAGTGTTTAAATTATAGATTGCAATGTTTTTAATACCTCTTAATTTTTACTACATTTTAAATGCAAATCTTTTTTTTATTCTTATTTTTATCTTATTTTTTATCTTATTATTTTATTTATTTATTAAAATTTATTTTATTAGTAATGATGTAATAAATAATTTAATGCTGGCATAACATTAGGTTTTCATAAAACAAGAAATGTTCTGTAAAATGGCTGAAAAATCTATTTCACAGCAGTGAACACTCACTTTTCTCTCCTTCTTGTTTTGAACCTGTTGTTGTTCCAGCTACAAGGCGGTGGCGTATAAAGCTCCAGCTCAGTCGCGATCAGGAGACGGAGACAGCGAGCGAGTGCAGAAATACGTGTAACCCCGCCCATTTTATCAGGATTTATAACCCTTTCTTACTCACGCTGTTCTACATTCATTTATTCATTTAATCATTTATTCACCTGTAATGTAGCTCGGGGATTCATCAGGAAATAAACACACTGACATTACAGACATGACTTTCTTTACAACGCCCCCTATAAGCCCCCCGTCCCCGCGGTATACTGTAATAAACACAGTCATGCTGTAATAATAAATAAAAAAGTCTTTGCTCGCACTAACACACTACCCTTTAATCCAAATGTATTTTCATAATCAATAGTTTGTTTTCTCTTTTTTTGTAAACAATAAATAAAACTAGAATATAATTGGTGTCACGTCTCTCTAACACACTTTATTAACACACTGGGTGTGAGGTGGGAGAGTGTGTTCATCTGTGTGTGTTATGATTTTATCTATATGTATATATGCAGTATTGTGCAAAATTCTCTTACTCACCATATTATCTTTAGTACAAATGTTGTCATACAGGACGATTCACATGAAAGAGGCCCAGAATATTTTGTAATAACTCTCTCTATGATGAATCAATCTCAACCAAATAAAATACGCTACTGACCCCTTGACTTACTGTATGTGTAATCGATTGCATTTCATGCGATGCAAGTGGAAGTGCTCTCTATTCTCTGCCGGACACATTTCGACATTCGTATGTTGTATCGTTCAGATTGTATAATCTTAGTAAGAGTTATTACCGAATATTCAGGGCCTCTTTCGAGTGAATCACCCTGTATATGTTTATCATTTCGGCACCATTTTGTACAAAACCTTTACTATTTCCAAACACCTTAAATACCTTAAGAATTAATAATTATATAACAACATTACAGAAGAATATTTGCTGTTTGACTGTAAAGAAAAAAGCTGCACAGTGCCTTGCAAAAGTTTTCATACCCCTTGGACTTTTACACATTTTGTCACGTTATGTAACAAACGTAAATGTATTTTATTGGGATTTTATCTAATAGACCAACACAAAGTGGTGGCAGAAAAATTCTGAATGGTTTTCAAAATATTTTTTACAAACAAATATCTGAAACGTGTGGCGTGCGTGTGTATTTTCGCCCCCTTTGGTCTGATCAGCTGTACCTGTTTCTCACGGGTTCATGCCTGAAGTTAGATGATTTTTATGCTTGAATGATTCACAGGTCACTTTGTGTCTTAACAAAGAAAAAAAAACATTCCTCAGAAACGGCTCAGGGACTGGAGTGAAGCCTGGAGAACTTTTCCTCAGATCTGCAGTACATTAAAAATTTAATTATAAAGGCAAATTCATCCAGTAAAATTAGCCTTAAATTGAATATAAGAATTTTTATTCATTTGTTAATTAATTAGTAATTTATTTATTTTCATGACAAACACGAGCTCACAACACAATAAATGAATCGATTTTAACAGAAGACGATAAATTTTACAACAACTCAACTCAATACAGAAAAGCTCATAAATAATACAAATAAATACATGAGAATTCATTTTCAGTGTATAAATACTGTGTAAGTTTATATTAAAGTAGAACATTTATAACAATAAATAAATGACTGAATTAATGAAGTAACTCCTGAACAACTGTAGTGCTGTTTATGATAATAAACTTTATCCGGAACCACAAGACAAGTCTAGAATATTCCATCAAATATCCCAAAGAACATGTCAACCTCAGTGTCGTTCCGAGTCCCAGTCCTGTATTAAACAATATTTATGACAATAAATCAGTACAAATGATTATAAATGATTAAGTGAGCGGTGGGATTTGACTGAATACCTGCTGGTGCCTCCGTGCTCGTCGCCTGCTCCAGCTCTCTGGGTGATAAAGTTCAGCGAGACGTTTTCACACGGTTTCGTGAGCGGACATTTCTCTGAGCCGACAGAACATTCCGGATTCGCTCTCTTTCAGGGAAATGAACACATTTAAGATATACAGTTAATAAATCATTTAAAAAGTGCCATTTTGTTTGTTAAACTAAATTTGCGGGCAAAAATATTATAGAACGTGAATGCGGACGCAGTGATGTCATCAAAAAAGAACAAAAATAATTTTTTTCTGTAAGTAATTAATAACCACGAGGGTGAGTCAAAAATTATCCGAACTCTGGCTGTAGAGTATATTTTAATTAATGTTTAGAAAAGACAAATACAGTGGAACCTCGGATTGCAAGTTACCAGGGTTACGAGTGTTCCGCAAGACGAGCAAAGATTTTAAATAAATTTTGACTTGAAAAACGAGCATGTCTTGGTTTACGAGTGCCAAGCTTTTTGACACCGGCACACACACACACACACACTCTCTCGCCTTTACACCCCCACCTCCCCGGCTTCACACAGACACACACACTCTGCTCTACACAGAAACTCTGCTCTGTCACGATTCTTTTCAAAGGTAATTTGCTGGTTCTTTGTTTTTTAAAAATTTTACAGCAGTGAGTCTGCGCTCACGCGAGTGTCTTTAAAGAGATTTCATTTTTTTCCCGTTAAAACAGTGTTTCCGTTGTGTGTGTGTTTGTTGTGAAACTTAAAAAGCGAGGTGGGGGGAGGGAGGAGGAGTTTTACTGTGTAAGACGAGGCAAGGGAAAGGGTCTAATTCCACACAGACACAGACACACATACTCACACAAATACACGGCGCCTGCGCGCACAAACGGAAACGCTTATCTGTTGGGATTTATTTTAACTTTTTTTAAAGGTAAAGTGCAGGTTAATTTGTTTCATTTTTATTTAATATATTGTATTAATTATTTTTCTGTATTAATTTTTTTGGCTTGTGGAACTAATTTGAGTTTTCATTATTTCCTATGGGAAGATTTGATTTGGTTTACAAGTGTTTTGGAATACGAGCCTGCTTCCGGAACGAATTATGCTCATAATCCAAGGTTCCACTGTACATCATTTTTCGACATAATCTTCTCGCTTTTCAGTACACTTTGTCCATCTGTTAACAAGCTCTTCTATTCCCTGATTAAAAATGTTTTAGTCTGAGCTGTGAGTCACGAATGCACCGCTGTCTTCAATTCTTCATCAGAAGTGAGTCTTCATCCTCGTAGTTCTGCTTTCAGGGGATCACACAGGTGACAGTGTAATGGAGTGTGAAGTGCAGAAGTGCGCAGACATGTATCGTCACTTGAGATCACGACGCCCTTGAATATTAGATATCAGTCCTCTGTGTTTAATCTGAAGTTTAGTCTTTAGCTCCTCAAAAAGCGTCTCACTGTAACGAACACTGTCGATTGTTGAACCTTTTTCCTGATGATGTCCCAATACTTCTGGCCCTTGAGATGTGAATCCCAGAAAACTGAAAGTGTTGATGAATTTTCCAGCTGATGGTCGAATTTTACACTAAACTGATTTACCACATGTGCAGTGAGTGGAGAGACAGAATATAAGAGTGTGGATCATTTTTGACTCACCCTTGTATTTACAGTTCATAATCTCACTAATGACATGAGCGAGTAACATTGTCTGATGAAAACTTTATTTAAAAAAATAAAAAATAAAATTATATATATATAGATAGATATAGATTAGTGTGTTAATGATGTCATCAGATTTGTGTTAAATCAAGGTTTTTAAAAATACTGTTAAAGCGTACCTTTGCAGTTAAATTCACTTTTGCAGTATTTTGCGGTGCCAGAGGTTCACGTCCAACCCTGAGAAGGAAAATGAACATCTGGTTTGTTCTTAAAAAAAACTAAAAACGATACGACAACAGTACAGTAAAAATAAAACTCTTAGGCCTGACCTTGATGGTGTGTGAGCTCTCAGTGACCGTCCTTGAGCTTCTACACGGATGGGAGGAACTGAAACTAAACCGTCTAAACACAGCACAATGTGTAACATTTCACCTTTCACCTTTCAGCATATGACAATTTTTAATTTATTTCCTTTTTCTTATCAATGAGGTGATATAATGATACAGATTGTTTTAGTTTCATAACATATTACAGAAGAGTGAAGTATCAAATGTATATGGAATGTATATGTATATATTTATGATGAACTTTAAAGGCTTTTGCAGCATTTTGACTTTTTAATATCTCACCTGCTCAAATCTGAGAAAACAAAAATAGATTTCCAACAATATTCCTATAATACACAATGTGTGTGATAACTGACTGACAAAGTGTGATGTTAAATATTTTAAAAAGTCTTTAAAGATGTAAATTAGCATTGAAAAAGGGGAAGGGGGTTCAAGATAAACACTTTAAAACTGTATTAAAATAAGGCAAAATGTTATTTAAAAAATAATTCAAGGTTTGTTTTTAAAGAGATAAAAACTGAGGATTAATTATGTTACTTTTGGGATTTAAACTTTAATCATTAAACTGCAAAAGGGTCAGATTTTTATACAAACCTGATAATAATAATAATAATAATAATAATAATAATAATAATAATGATAATACTGTAAATGTAAACATACATAACTTATACCCTGACAATTTATAATTTCTAATTCCTTCCTAAACAATAAAATATCAAAGACGATTACCCACACTTCCGCAGCGCAAGAGAGAGAAAAAAACATTGGATCRGTTGTGATCACATGATACTTAAACCAAGACTTGCTCGTTTTTCAAGTAAAAATTTATTAAAAATCTTTGAAATATAATATCTCCCAGCCCTAGAATTTTATTTCTGATATTTTAATTACAAATTTCTTCAGAAATGAAGCACCTGTTGTCTGAGCAGACCCACGCCCCTGATGGTACGACTCCTCACATGCTGCCATGAAGTGTTCGTCACTGAAATCGTCCCAGTCGTCCAGCGCCAGGTCAAAGGTCACGTTCAGGGCGTCGGATGAAAAGCCTCCGTGGGTGCCGGGATCTGCGTGTGAGTCTTCGTCTGGAGAGATCCTGCTCAGCGTCGTGCCCTCTCTCTTCATGGAAACATCTGGAAACATTTCACATTAGATTAGAATCATATTGATCTGATTTAGTGAAAAATCATGTTTCCTAATTCAAGATATTAATGTAATCTAAATCATGCATCCAAATAATGAATCTGAATATGAGCAAGTTTCTGATGAATAATATCATACACACAGTTTATATTATATTTAGGTTACGCTTAATCCTATATTCAGTGTCATGGGGCGGAGCCTATCCCAGGAGACTTGGGGCACATGGCAGGGTACACCCTGGACAGGGTGCCAATCCGTCGCAGGGCACAGACACACACACATACACTCACTCATGCGCACACTACAGGCAATTTGTGAACGCCAATTAGCCTAACCTACATGTCTTTTGGAAGAAACCGGAGAACCCAGAGGAAACCCACCAAGCACGGGGAGAACATGCAAACTCCATGCACACAGAGACGGGAATCGAGCCTGGCCGGGGATCGAACCCAGACCCTGGTGGTGCAAAGCGACAGTGCCAACCACTACACCACCGTGCCGCCTATTCAGGTGATATATCATATAAAAGTAATTTAAACACTTACTAGGACAGGTCGCGTTAGTATAAGTCTGGAAGACCTGCTCGTCCACGGAGTCGTCCATTTCACAATAAAAGCCTTCAGTGTTCTCGTCACACTCTGCAGATCGGGTCACATAAACCGAACATCGTTATAGAGCAACGGACGAGTGTAAAACTGTTTATAAAATGTCTAAAACCGTTAGAAATGCATTTTTACTCAAGTACAAGCAATCTTTTGCTATATTACTTTTGAATTTGTTAAGTAGTTAAATAAGTTAAAAACTGGAAATGAAATACAAATCAACCGATAAAAACTAATTTTTTTGACTAACCAGTTGTTCGACTGATTAATTTTTGACTTCATGAAAGAATTGTGTATTGTATCTTTCCCAAGGCTAGCGATAAGAGCCATAACCTTTACGGTATTAAATGCATTTTATAACTATATTTTTAACATACAATCAGTTTAACCAAATCAACAGAAGTGTCAGAATTTAAATTAATAAATAATTGCTAACTAAGCATGTTACTTTGAAAAGTTAATGTGTGTAAATTACGGTCAGATTTTGCTCCTGATGTTGAATCATTCTTCTGTAAATCCTCACCTCAATCTGGTGAAATATTCTCTACTGATCCACCATTAGATCCCACTTACTTATATACACTCACAGGCCACTTCATTAGGTACACCATGCTAGTACTGGGTCGAACACCTTCAGAACTGCTTTAATTCTTCGTGGCAGAGGTTCGACACGGTGCTGGAGACACTCCTGTGAGATCTTGCTCCATATTGACATAAGAACGTCACACAGTAGATGCAGATTTATCGGCCGCACATCCACGATGCGTAACTCCTGAACCTCCGGTGACCGTGTGAGTACAGTGACATCACTGTCATGTTCAAGAGACCAGTCTGAGATGATTTTGTGAGACGGTGTGTTATCCTGTGCTCACAGAGGGATGGACACGATCAGCAACAATACTCAGGTAGGCTGTGGGATTTAAACTATGCTCAAGTGGTACTAAGTCGCTCAAAGTGTACTAAGGAACCGTATCTCCCCCACACCATCACACCACCACCACCAGTCTGAGCCGCTGATACACGGCTTTCGCGTTCTAACCAGACCGTCCGAATGTCACAGCAGAAATCGAGACTCATTAACATTTTTCCAACCTTCTGGTGTCTGATGTTGGTGAGACCATGTGACCTGCAGCCTCAGTTTCCTGTTCTTATCTGACAGGAGCGACACCCGCTGTGGTCTTCTGCTGCTGTAGAACATCTGCTTCAAGGTTCCACATGTCGTGCGTTCAGAGACGCTCTTCATCTACATCCTCAGGTGTAACGAGATGTTATTTGAGTCACTGTTGCCTTTCTATCAGCTTGAACCAGTCTGGCCGTTCAACTCTGACCTCTGACCTCTGACATCAACAAGGGAGAATCACCCTGACTAGAGATTCTCTCTTTTTCACACCGCTCTCTGTAGAAATCAATTGATGGTTATGGTCTTAAATACCAGTAGATCTGCAGTTTTAGAAATACTCAGACCAGCAACCAGGCCACGCCCAGAGTCATTAAATCACCTTCCTTCCCTGTTCTGATGCTCGGTTTGAACTTCGTCTAATGCCTACATGCAGTGAGATGCTGCCATGTCTGATTAGATATTTGCGTTAACACACAGTAGAACAGGTGTACCTAATGAAGTGGCCGGCGAGTACACACTATGAAGGCATTGCTTCAGAGTTACAGCACCACCTGCTGGACAAAAAGCTCATCTTTCCTGTGTTAGTGCTCTTCAAGTTCTTACTCACCACCATGACTCGGCGCAAAATACACCTGCTGCTGAGGTGTAGGGGCGGGGTTCTGAATCCTACAGAAAACACGCAAACAAACAAACAAAAACAAAAAAACAACATAAAATATGACAATTCTGTAAGCATCTTAAGGAACACAGTTTTATATAGGAATTAAATAGCAGCATTAATTCCACTTTGCCACTATCAGCAGGGAATTGAAAAGCATTGTGGGAAATGTAGGAAACCATTATCCAAGTAAAAATACAAAACATGTCAGAGAAAGAAATTTTTCAACTAAAACAAAAAACAACAACACGCAGCTCTGGATGTCACTCTACAGTAAACTCCAGATGAGGTGTGATGTGTAGCGCTTTTCATCAGGGATACCATTCAGCAGCTGGCATCGCTTCTTTCGGCGTGTAGGAGAACTGCTGCATGTTCAGGGCCTCTGCCTCTTTTTTCATCCTCAACTGGAAGAAAGAACACACGATTTAATAAAACTATAACAAGAAACAGAACTGATGCCCATATGATTGTGGACTCGTTATACTGTACAAGGTGTGTAATATCCTACAGGAACGCCCATATTTGGAAGATATGATATATATAAATATAGATATTTTTTTATTATTATTGTTGATAAGATTAGATTAGATGTTTTTTCACAACCATGTGTAATAAAATACACATCTTTTAAAAGGGTGCCAATACTTCTGGAGCTATACCGTCAAATTGAAGTAACGATCGTTCAGATTAAGCGTAGATAATGAAAATGTTACATTAGGGTGGAATAATGAAAAAAATCATACATTGAGGATACTAAAGGACCCGTAACATGTATTATAATTCACTGAGGTGAGACAATAAGGACGACAGGTTTCTGACCTTTAAGCGCTTGACTGGCGTCTCCATGAGCTTCACGTTCCTCGTCTTCAAATCTTGGAGATATGATGTGAACGTGGGCTCTTGACTTATGAGCCTTTTCTGTACGCCGGATTTACCTGAATTGAGAAAATAGAGGAGGAAAATTACCTCATTTGACAGCCAGAACCAACTCATAATCAGAACCAACTCACAGTTGGACTCACAGCATTCGTGACCACAGAGCTGTTTGTTTCTACAGAAGTGGTGACACTGTCGTTTGCTTGGAGCTGTCTCAGCGGGATCTGCAGACAGAACAAAGTTTTGAGCCGTTAATATAAGACTGCGGTGGAAGAACTTGTCACATACTGCAGTACCTCACCTGTCCACCAGAGGGGGATAAGAAAATATTGAAAAAGGATATGTCACATCCACTTATAATTCGACTCATTTCAACTTCTCCCGCTCATACCCAGCTACGCTAACTCATCAGTAATAATGAAGCTCCACAAAAGCTCCACAATTCTTTTCAGTGAACTGAAGAAATCATACACCTGACCCGGCATGCCTCTGTATGTGTGTATTGCCTGTTTTACCGCGATCTCTCTGCACTGTGGTTGCGTGTGGTGCAGCAGGTTTCTCTGTGATGTTGTTCCTCTGTAGAGTTCCTCTTGTGCTCCTTATAAACGCTGGACTCTCCATTTCATACGATTCAGCTCTAAACGTCTTCGCTCCTGAGTAGAAAGCACTGAATTTCTGCTGGATGTCCAGTCCCACTGCACAACACCAACACACACACACACACACAGAAATACACACACTGCTTCACAGTATGCAGAGATAATATTGATATAAGATTTATATTATTAGATTCGTTTTATATTATTAGAATATACACACACCGTACTCGGAGCTGATTAAGTTGATGCTGATCTCGTCTCCAGCAGGTGTTCTCATCACCTCGATCCTCCTCGACCAGCTTCCAGACTTCAGCAGTAAAGTGTCTCTGCTCAATTAAATATTAATATATCTATTATATTTAGACTTGGGGGAAAAAATAACTCTTAGCAAGAAAGAAGAAGATCTGTATCCCTCACAAGATCTTCTGCTGGAAGACGACGTTGTTGTCACAGTCTCCGATTATGAGTGTGACGTAATGATGGTCTGGTGCGGTCCTTTTTGACATCAGCTCTGTAAAGTTCTTCAAGTTTACCGTGATAACAATCTCGGCCGAGGAGACGCTGTAACGAGGAAGCTAGGGGGGGAAAAAATATGTCAGCTTTGTCTAATTAAGAAGGCGTGGTCTCTGTGCATGTCAGSTCTAATTAAGAAGGCGTGGTCTCTGTGCATGTCAGSTCTAATTAAKAAGGCGTGGTCTCTGTGCATGTCAGGTCTAATTAAKAAGGCGTGGTCTCTGTGCATGTCAGSTCTAATTAAGAAGGCGTGGTCTCTGTGCATGTCAGSTCTAATTAAKAAGGCGTGGTCTCTGTGCATGTCAGGTMTAATTAAKAAGGCGTGGTCTCTGTGCATGTCARSTCTAATTAAGAAGGCGTGGTCTCTGTGCATGTCAAGTCTAATTAAGAAGGCATGGTCTCCGTGTATGTCAACTCTATTGATGCATGGTGTCCGTCAGTCCCACTAAAGAGAGGTGTGGTAACTGTGTGTCACTCCAAGTAAAGGAGGTGTGGCCTATTAGCCTGTCAGTCTGAGTAAATAAGGTGTGGGCTTTAAACCTGTCAGCCTGACTAAAGGAGGCGTGACCTTTGAGCCTGTCAGTCACAGTAAGTTTAACCTAAGTTCTTCTCAAGCGCGTGATTTCTAGGTTTCTTAATTTCAGCAGTTTAATGAACTTTTTTGCTGTGACCCACTGCAGCAGTTACAGAACTGAACAGAACTGTCAAAGCATCATTTATTGCAACTTGTTCAATGAGTTAATATTAAAGATAAAAATAAATAACTGTTACCTGTTCAAGACTAACTTCATATTTTGGGAGTCTGTTGACGGCTTCTTTGATCTGATTTCCAAACGGAGGATGTCGGTTCACGATCTATAAGAAAACACACATCAGTCAGTGACGAAGACAATAGATGTGTGTTAGAGGATACCACATTTTAGCAATGGTTAGCAAAGATTACTGATGGTTAGTGAGGGTTAATCTGTACCAGCTCCAGTTCTCGAGCATTAATGGCTTCAATCTTGCTGAATGTAGTCAGTCCAGCATTCACCATTGCATTAGCCAGAGATAAACCTAGAACACAAAACCTGATGAGTTTCCAGTTGAACCCACACCATTTCAACAACACATGATTAATCTACTGTAAACCATAAACCTTCTATAACCATCTCCCAGCTGTCCATCATCCATTTCATCTTCCATCCTTATACTCCATTCTCTATCTACACATACTGTAAATCCATTCCATTCCATTATCTTATCTATCTATCCATCCATTTCTTCATCCATTCTTCATTCTTCATACATGGCATACAACCTACATGCAGTAAAACTTCTTAACTTCCACAAGTCTACGCCCACCAGACATCCATCAATACCTAGAGGCATTTTTGGAAATAATTAAACATACTAGAGCTTTTTTATAGCCCTTGAGTTTGGAGATCTTCTCCACACTTGTTTGAGAAGTTGGCTGGTTTTCACTGACCAAAAGATCATGCCATAGATTTAAAGTTGGATTTAGGTCAGGACTTTGATTACACCACTCCAGAACTTCCACACTGTTCCCCTCCATTTACTCCATGGTAACTTTGGCATTATGTTTATGATCATTGTCCGGTTGGAATACGAATTTCTGACCCATTCTCAAACATTGAGCAGATTCTTTTAGTTTTAATGAACACCCAGATCATATTCTGGCAGTGGAGTGAGGCTGGAGTCAGTGCATCAAGAGCCTCCACACACAAACATCAGGAAATGGGCTACAACTGTTGTACTCACGAACCAGAGACAACATTACAAGCGTCTTACTCTACCTGGGCTAAGAAAAAAAACAGAACTGGACCTCAGTGGTCCAAAGTCTTCTTTTCAGAGGAAAGTAAATTCTGCATTCCATTTTGAAATAAAGGTTACTGATTGACCAAAAGAGCCTTGATTATTCCTGAGATTGTTTAATGGTGTTATATTAAACAGGGAATATACTTATTAAACGTTTTTTGAATTCCACTCAGTGTTAAGTTTCTGTACCAAGTACTGCACATTTAAAAGGTAGGGATTCATTTTCTCCTCATCCATCCATTCTTTCAATCATTTCCCTACCATTTGCCAACCTTCCGTTTATTCTTTCATCCATACATCCATCTATTATAGCATTTGGCAGCCAATGATATACAGTGGAACCTTGGATTACGAGCATAATTCATTCCGGAAGCAGACTCATATTCCAAAACACGCATAAACCAAATCAAACCTTCCCATAAGAAATAATGAAAACGCAAATAATTCGTTCCACAGCCCAAAAAAATAAATACAGAAAAATAATTAATACAATATATAAAGTAAAAATAAAACAAATTAACCTGCACTTTACCTTTAGAAAAAGTTTTTAAAATTCCCAACAGATAAGTGTTTCCATTTGTGCGTGCAGACGCTGTGTATTTGTGTGTGTATGTGCGTGTGTGTGTGTGTGTGTGTGTGTGTGGAATTAGCCCCTTTCCTCGCCTCGTCTTACACAGTAAAACTCCTCCACCCTCCCCCCACTACGCTTTTTAAGGTTCACAACAAACACACAACGGAAACACTGTTTTAACGGGAAAAAAATAAATCTCTCTAATGACACTCGTGCAGACTAACGAAATCACTGCTGTAAAGTTTAAAAAACAAACAAACGAACCAGCACCTTACCTTTGAAAAGAATCGTGACAGAGTGTGTGTGTGTGTGTGTGTGTGTGTGTGTGTGTGTGTGTGTGTGTGTATGTGTGTGTCGGTGTCAAAAAACTCGGCACTCTTAAACCAAGACATGCTGGTTTCTCAAGTCAAAATTTATTAAAAATCTTTGCTCGTCTTGCGGAACACTCGTAAACCGAGTTACTCGCAATCCGAGGTTCCACTGTATATCTGTACATCCATTGATTTATCATCCATCTATCCATCCATCCATGCTTTTCATATTTTCTATCATTTTGCAGTCACTCTTTTTATCTATCCGTATAATCACCCATACCCCAGATTTCCTTTCTTTCTATCTATCCATCTGCTCATTCCTCCATTCCTACACTGTTCTATTTTAGTGTTTCTAAATCTATCTCACCAATCCTGTCCAGCTGTTTGGAGATGTAGGGCGAATCCTCCCACAGTTTGGCTCTGAAGCACTTGGCCAGAATCACGGCATTGAGTCGGGCTGAGAAATTCTTCTTGGAGTGCTGAGCGAGAAACTCCACTAGGCCTGGCACAGAGCACATGAAACACCACTTCATCACGGGAGCCGATCGATTCGGCACTGACAGGCCGAGGTCATTAAAACGCATTAGTAGGGTAATTACTAAAGACACGATCACGCTGTAGATTCAGTAAAGCCAGGTTACATTTGCTAAGTCTGATTCCGCTCCTGAAAATCTTCCCAGTATCCTGCGTGAGTCCGAATTCCTGGATCGGGATGCAGCCCAGCTGAGCCTGAATCAAACTGGTGAGGAAGACGTCGGCCAGAAAAATAAAACACAAGACAATGTCGAGTATATGGGAAACAAATTAGTACACGTTCTCCAGAAATACAGGTGGCGCTTTGAAAATTTCAAAACAACTTCCACAAGTACTGTTAGATATCTGACACTTCTCCATCGTGGAATGAATCAGCTTGGACAGACGAGGCTGCATTGGGGATTCCCTCGTAACGTCTCCGCAATATCATAATCATAATGCTTTGGCTTTTAGTCTGTCAACGTGGGCGATTTCATATTATTCTATGTGTATTATTTACCCACATACATAGACCTATATCTTTTACTGCTTTGTTCATTTCCTAAGAACATTATCAAGAGATCATACTGCTGAAAAGGTCACTTGATCAATTATGCATGTTGTTTTAATGGTGCTTTGCTAAGATAAGCAGATGCAGTATCTGTTTTTACATTCAGCCTAATTATCCGTTAATTATCTACACCAAAGCTCTATTAGAATAAAACCTCTTTTACACACTTATCACAATAAATTTAAATATTATTGTTGATTCTTTTTTCATAATTGAATTCAAAAAGTGAAACTCTCATGTGTTATAGATTCATTATCTTGTGAAATATTATACAAGTTATATATACATCTTATAGCTCATGAAAATCTAAAATTCAGTTTCTCAAAATATTAGAATATTTTATTTACGAGTTTGAGTTCATTTCTATAAATACAGTGTATCTCTTGGTCTGGTTCAGTACACACAACCAGAATCATGCTGACTTGACCCGTGTGCAGAAGATGATCATCTCCATACCTCCACAGGGTAAGTAAGTAAGTAAGTAAGAATGCAATCATCTATTTCTGTCACGTGGCGCGGTATGGAGAGCCGCACCACGAGGTGTTTTTAGTGATAAGAGCCCTGACGCAGGGCTTTAGAGGGGGTCATGTGGTATGTGGAGTATGTGAGAGTGCTTGTGATACGCACGGGAAGACCTTCCCGTTTGGAGATAGGGTGGGATTATTAATTAGGGACTTAAAAGGAAACAAAAGAAAACTGAAACCACAAAATAAACAGAGCCGTCTCTGCTAGAACGGATGGGGCTCTGGAAACTAAATCAAAAAACCTTTATCCTCTCGGGTCTTATGCCCTTACCGAGGACTTATAGAGAGGAAAGGAAGAGTTTGCGGTTCTGCATGCCGCTCTCCCTTTCACTTTTTCTCTCTCTCGCTTTCGTCCGAGGTCTTAGGGAGGCAGAGGCTAGGGCCCTGTCTCCGTCTCTTTACTGTCTGTTCGCTTGTCTTTCATCCTATTTTCTTTTCTTTCTTTCTTTCCTTTTATTTTCTTTGGTCTTTGTCTTTGGCCCTGATATCTTTACCGGTGTTACCTAAATGATCACACAAAGTGCAGAGGTATCAGGACCCTTTATATAAACACGCTGCCAGTTGCGGCTCGTTCAGGCTGATTGCCTGGCGGTGGCGTTGCCTGGCAACCGCGTGTATAAATGGCCGCGCCTTTGCCCGTTCAGAACTCTGCGTGGTAGCAGCCTGCGAATCCGCCTGTTCTGAACAGTGTATGTGCGGCGCTGACCCTCACGCGACCCACGTCGTTACAATTTCATCTTCTTCTTCCTCTCTTTTTGTTTCGGCTATTAAGTAGAACCTATTTTCACAGTTTATACAGTTTATATTTCTTTATAGATATTTTATACAGATGTTTACTCAAAGCTTAATACTTTTAATTAGAACTAATTCCATTGATCATCATTACACCATTTATATTTTATTTATTTATTTATTTATTTATTTGTATTTTTGTAAATGGGATACAACTGTTGCATTCCTATTCTCAATCCACTCCTGGACCAGAGACGACATCAGAAACACCTTAACTTGTCTAAGAAGAAAATGAACTGGACTGTTGGTCCAAAATTCAGATTAAAGTCAATTTTGTATTTCATTTGGAAATCAAGGTCCCAGAGTGTGGAGGAATACAAGGTGCTTGAGGTCCATTGTGAAGTTTCCACAGTTGGTGATGATTTGGAGCGCCGTGTCATCTGCTGGTGTTGGTCCACTGAGTTTCGTCAAGTCCAAAGTCAATACAGCGTCTACCAGGAGAATTTAGAGCGTTTCATGCTTCTTTCTGTTGACCAGCTTTATGGAGATACAAGACTGAGAATCTGCCCACAGCGCCAAAACTAACATTAAATGGTTTTCTGATCGTAATATTACTGTGCTGACTGTGTTGATTGGCCAGAAAACTTCCCCGACCTGAACCTCACAGAGAATCTATGGACTATTGTCAAGAGTAAGATGGGAAACACCGACCCAACAATACAGAACAGCTGATGGCTGCTATCAAAGCAGTCTGGTCGCCTCAGCAGCACCACAGGCTGATCACCTCCATGCCATCGCGCACTGATGCAGAAATTCAAGTATCGAGTATCGAGTGCATAAATGTACAAGCTATTCATAAGTCAAACTTTTTTTTTTAAAGAAATAGAAAATATTCTTATATTTTGATATCTTCATGAGCTGTAAGCCATAATAAATAAAAAAATCTATTTTACTTTACATGCAATTAATCTAGACTGTATGAGAGAATTTTTGTTTAGATGGAAATTTTGAAAAGCCGACCATTTATAGTATAAATAGAAAAAGGCTGTATGTGAAAATAATTGAGAGTTTAAAATGTACCAGTTCACTTTCATGTCATTGCTTTTGATCTTTCCTTCCATCGGATACCTTAGAAACAGACCGAGAGGGTTCGTCTCAATTTAATTAAATCTGAGAAGTCTTATTTCTTAGAGGAACATGTAGAGGTAGTCGTGCTGACCTGATAGTGACCCTGTTCTTATCTTTATTCAGCATGTTCAGGGTTCTCTTCTCACTGACCCGCAGCTGGACGTCACTGAACTCCTTCACCTTGGATATTATATCAATCTGACACAAGTACAAGGCAAACAAATCACAGGTTTGGTTTGTAAGTCAGGTTTTGTCTCACTGTTATCACAATACATAATATACATCAGTTAGTTCTGACTGAGCAATCTGATTGGACGAGAGGCATCATATGAGAGTCGGTCTGTACGGTCCGCAGTACTGAGGAGAGAGTAGCTGCCCGATATTTATTATCTGTTGATAATAAATGTTGTTTATGGACCTTTTACACAGTATAAAAGCAATATCTCACTCGAGGTTGTGCTGTTGTACTGAATATCAGCACAGCTATGATATTTTCAGTACGCTGGCTTCACCCTCGCGCCTACCTATTGCAGTGCTGATATTTAGTACGACGGCACGACCTTGAGTGTGATAGAGTTCAAGCCTGATATGTTGAATTAGTTAAGAATAAAAGACAATGCTTCAATGTCTCACCAGTTCAGACAAGGTTTCTGTACCGGTCACCTTCATAAACTGCTTCATGGTGTCAAAAGCAACACAATATCGAGCCATCAGCTTCCCACTCTCTGTGAACATGAGATTTAATAACGTGTAGTCAAAAGTATGTGAACTCACTGAATGAACAAAAATCCTCACAGCCATGTGACGAGATCTAGTGGTAAGCCAATCTGTTCGGCCATTTTTTCCGTTTTTTCCTTTTTAGTTATTCTATAACCTTAGTTTCTATTTAGTTTTATTTATCATACAATCCAAATGTACCCTAGAAACCAGCACAACCTGAAACCAATCCCTCACCTGTAGATTTGATGTTTATATCCTCATCCATTGTGATCAGATTATAAGAAGCCAGCGCGTTCAGGTTTCTTAAACAAAGCTCTAGACAACAGCATAACTGTAATAAGTGAATCAGTCATAAATGAATCACTTTAGACAACACTGTAAGAGCTCGCAGTCAGACCTTGTAGTTTGGTTTCAATTCCACACTTGTTGAGATCCGTAGAAAAACCTGTAAAGATGCATTCGAGTGAGAGTCATAACATGCCAAACTATTATGAATACATAAGAGTTTATTGTTATAGCAATCGGAAACATTCTGTGGTACCGTAGTGTTTGGGATTCTTCAACGCTCGGATGTAGAGGAACGTCGAGCGAATCCAGTCTAAAGCCATGTTGACGTCGGAGATGGTGTAAAGGACGATCTCCGCGTTCAGGTGCTCGACCAGGTTTGTGTGCAAGCTTAAAGTTTAAAGCAGTTTATTGAATTAGAAGACAATACAAATAATCAGAGAATCAGACTCGTCATGTGATTGTACTGTATACTGCATTATGTTCCTGTGTGTGAGGCTGGAGGTGTCTCCTAATTACTCATTTGTCAAATTTGTATTCCTTAATGAGACTCAACCTTGAAGAGTAACCTGTGCTCTTCTTGGATAGTGAAATGTTTGTTAGAAAAAAAAACAAAAAACCCAGACAACACATATCACGACGGGATCACCAACTTACTGTATAATGAAGCATGGTGGTGGTAGCACCCCCAAAAAATGTTTGATGACTTTGATTACACAGTGATAAAGACAGTCCTCATGTGCCGTACCTGCTCTCGATGGTCTCTGAACCGCTGAGTAACTGCAGGTACTTGTCTCTGGTCTGAGCTCGGGTCAGGATCACAGCAGTGGCCGATGTGTCGAACTGAAACATGAAGGATAAAAGCTAATGAACTATTATGGACCATATGGACACTACATGAATAATATTTCTACAATCTGATCAAAATCATTCTGATTAAAGATTAAATCCAATTCAATTTTATTAACTTTTATTTATATAGCACTTTAAACGCTTTAGAGAATCAAGTTCCAGCATAACTGTTTAGACGGACTCTGATCTGATCTGTGTTTAAGCCGAACTTTTTTTTATGTATGCAGAGTGTTTCTGCTCGCTGTGAGGCATTTAATCTGCTTGAAATATGAATCTAAATATGAATTAAAATTAAGTTTAGTTTTTTTTTTTCTGACAGACTTAAATTGTGTCATAGAAGCAGTGTTTTCATTTCTGCTGTTTTTTCTGATTGAGCCAGTAATCTCAGCAACACGCACCGCTCCAGAACAAGAACATTAAACTTCAGAAAATCAGAAAATCATTCACTCTTACCCGCATGTGGGGCGAAAAACCAAACTAGAAGAAATGATCAGATACAGCAGCTATCTGTTTTGCTATTGAATGAATTATCCACCCATCTCGACAGTCTGATTGAAAATTCCTTCCGATTGGGTCAGACAGTTCTGACTGAGGTGTTATTCAGATTTGGAGATTCTTCTTCTTATTATTATTATTAATGGAACATTATGTCTCATTGTTTCTCAGATCACTGTGACTACACTATTGTGACAAAAACGCATGGAGTAACAGAGTGAATTTCTTTTTTAAAACACGGCCACTTTACGAAATTTGTGAATTATTGACCGACAACAAACATAAGCATTTATAATAATTAAATGAACACAGCTGTGTTTCTGATTTATGAGGTTTCCTCTGGTTTACTCCAGAAGTGTGTCAGGCATTTATGTGTCAATGTTATATATTTAAAAAATGATCATGTAATCTTATTGTCTGTCAGGTTTACATTTTTCTTCTGAATAATATTAAGTTTATTTAATCAGAATTTTATTTAATGTTTAAAGTTAGCATATTAGCTGTACGGTATTTAATGTTTTGGACGTGTACAAGAATTAAAACGCTTTACAGGATGACTGCAAAGCTGCAACTTAAATATGATGCAGAACAACTCTGTTTTGAAAAGTACATGATTCACAACACTGAATAAAAGTGGAAGTACTGGTCGAGGCTAATTCATGCAAACTCATGCAAAGTCTATAAAAATCATGTGACTCCTTGGCCTCCTTCACCCTGCTGACCTGTGTGAACTTCATGCCACTTTGTTTTCTCTTCTTCAATCGCATAAATCTGTTCTTGTTCTCTTATTTCTTCTTCCTCAAACATTATAATGAGTCTCAGTCACATGACTAGAAAACATCTGTAAAAATGTTGCATGCTAAAAAGATTTCCAGCTGTTTCTTTTTGATTTAACTCATTTATTTTTGGATATTTGGAGATTTGCTATGTTATGAAAAAATTAAACATTATATTCAGGACTTAAACATTCTGCCATTACAATGATCATAGATGGATGAACCGTGCATCAGGCTTCCACACAGTTCATTTTCACTGCTTTTCTGACGCACTGTTCGGTCCGGTACCTGCGGTCTGCCCGCTCGACCGATCATCTGCAGCATGTCGGCTTCGCTGTACTCCTCACACGCTCCGCCCACGTAGTGCATGGTGGATTTGATGACCACCAGGTGAGCTGGCAGGTTCACACCCATCGCCAAGGTGCTGGTGGTGACTGAGAGAGTCCACAACATACAGTACACAGTATTGGTGCTGATTTAAATGTTTTTATTTTATACATGTTATACAAAAAAACGTGTGTGCCAAAAACGCTACTTCTGAAGTTTATGCAACAAGGAAATGACCGATCTTGCAAGTTTCTAAGAGATGATTTTATATTTGCCACAAAAGTGCCCATTTTCCAGTCTCGCTTCAAACAATAATCATTAAAAAAATTATTATTATTGATATTTATTTTGAAGTATTGATACTAAAATTGGTGAAAGCATATGACCTGTAAAATTGTTCCTCAAGTTTTTTGTTTTTTTTTAGTAAAGCTTACAAAGCAGAAGAATCTGTAGTGTCCGTAACCATGTCAGATTGGTGGTGCAATATCTTAACAATTTTGCATTTTATTGGAATAATACACTTTTTCAGGTTTATGTCTTTTCATATGAAATCTATGAGATCTGAATGACAGTTAATAAAATATGCATATGTATAAAGCATATGTTTGGAGCAGGAAGTGAAAGGCGTGAATGCTGCTCCACTCACAGAGGACGGGCAGGTCCCCGACTGTGAATGCGTCCTCCACCAGTTTCCTGTCCGACACGCTGACGCCGGCGTGATGAAACCCCACACCACACATGATCAGATCTTACAGAGGACAGATATAAAAGGACACGTGGGCACGCATGCATGAAATATCTTAATCTCTTCACAAATGTCAAGTATTCACACACACACACACACACACACACACACACACACACACACACACACACACACACACACACACACCTCTGAGTTTGGTATCAAGAATAGAGTTGGCATATTTCATCAGCCTGTGAGGGAATAAAGTGATTCATATTATACTATGTACTTATAATCAAAATCAAGAGATATACCTTAAAAGATAAGGACGACAGTGTGAGAAAGTAAGCGCACCTCTGTCTGTGATCGATACTCATGATGAATCTGGCGTCCTTGGCGAGCACAACAGCGGACTGCTGAACTCCTTTTCTTGTCGAACAAAACTTTAATGTGGACAAACAATGACAAAAATAATACAAATAAAAAACATACACACACACACACACACACACGCACGCTTTGTATTATGTTTTTTTGTATTATGTTTTTCTGATTATGTAATGTTTCTGTAAGGAGTCTCCAGTGTCCGACAGAAACAATAACGTCAGGGGCCCTCTGTCTCTCACCACCAGCGTTGGTTTCTGCTCGGAGTACGTCTGAATGATGCTGGCCATCTTGTAGTTGAGCGACAGGTCGAACTTGAATTCGTTCTGTTTGTTTCCACACGGGAACCCCAACACCACTTTCCTCAGTTTCACCGGTCTGTGGCTCTCGTCCATCTCCAAACAAGCGGCTGGACCCGACTCGTCCGACAGCCACTCGGACATCTGCGCCATCATCACAGTGACGCTTATTAATAAACCCATATTTAATATTTAATCCACTACACAGCACACAGCACTGCTACAACACTGGCGTTTCACTCGTACTGTCTCTTAGTACTGAGTTTTAGTTATACACATCTGTTGTCTATTTATTTTTACTACCATTATTCATCCAACTCTTTTATAGTGTTGTCTCTCTCTGTCTGTCTACAGACCCGTCTCCCTGTCTGCCAGCAAATCTGTCKTTCTATGTCTGTCTGTCTATATTTCCGTCTACCTCTCATCTATCTGTGTATTTATCTATCCATATGTTTCTGTCCATGTATATTCTATTTTTCTATTTCTATCTAGAGACCTGTCACTCTGTGTGTACAT
The DNA here is from genome assembly GCA_003987875.1 of Clarias batrachus. Lineage (NCBI taxonomy): Eukaryota > Metazoa > Chordata > Actinopteri > Siluriformes > Clariidae > Clarias > Clarias batrachus. The sequence continues at coordinate 32,619 of QMIH01000662.1, read as the reverse complement.
CCATATTTGTAAATCTGCCTGCCTACATTTCCTTTTATCTATCTTCCATCTGTCTGTCTTCCTTCTTCGTCTTTCTATCTTTCTTTGCATTTATGCTCCATTTTTTCCTATCTATCTATTCATCCATTCCTTAATCTGTTTGTCTGTCATCTTTTTATAATCTATCTACAGATCCATTGGTCTGTTTGGTTACCCATTCTGCAATTCATCTCTTATTTATGATCAGTTTACGTGATATGTCAGTCTGTCCATCCATCTTTGTATATCTGTCTGCCTATATTTATATACTCTGCTCAAAAAAATAAAAGGAGCACTAAAATAACACATCCTACATCTGAATGAATTACATATTCTTATTAAATACTTTGTTGCTTTCATAGTTGAATGTGCTGACAACAAAATCACACAAAAAATGATTAATGGAAATCAAATTTATTAACCCATGACGTCTGGATTTGGAGTCACACTCTAAATTGAAGTGGAAAAACACACGACAGGCTGATCCGACTTTGATGTAATGTCTCTAAAACAAGTCAAAATGAAGCTCCGTAGTGTGTGTGGTCTCCATGTGCCTCTATGACCTCCCTACAACGCCTGGACATGCTTCTGATGAGCTGGCAGATGGCCTCAGGAGGGATATCTTGGAGAGTCTGTGGTGCAACGTGGCGTTGGTGGATGGAGCGGAACATGATGTCCCAGATGTGCTCAGTTGGATTCAGGTCTGGGGAAAGCGTGGGCCAGTCCATAGCATCAGTGCCATCGTCTTGCAGAAACTACTGACACACTCCAGCCACATGAGGTCTAGCATTGTCTTGCATTAGGAGGAACCCAAGGCCAACCGCACCTGCATATGGTCTCACAAGGGGTCTGAGGATGTCATCTCGGTACCTAATGGCAGTCAGGCTACCTCTGGCGAACACATGGAGGGCTGTGCGGTCCTCCAAAGAAATGCTACCCCACACCATTACTGAGCCACAACCGAGCCGGTCATGCTGAGGGATGTTGCAGGTAGCAGAATGTTCTCCAGGGCGTCTGCAGACTCTGTCACGTCTGTCACATGTGCTCAGTGTGAACCTGCTTCCATCTGTGAAGAGCACAGGGTGCAGTGGCGAATTTGCCAGTCTTGGTTTTCTCTGGCAAATGCCAAACGTCCTGCATGGTGTTGGGCTGTAAGCACAACCCCCACCTGTGGACGTCGGGCCCTCATACCACCCTCATGGTTTCTGACCGTATGAGCAGACACATGCACATTTGTGGCCTGCTGGAGGTCATTTTGCAGGGCTCTTGCAGTGCTCCTCCTATTCCTCCTTGCACAAAGGCAGAGGTAGCGGTCCTGCTGCTGGGTTGTTGCCCTCCTACGGCCTCCTCCACGTCTCCTGATGTACTGGGCTGTCTCCTGGTAGCGCCTCCATGCTCTGGACACTACGCTGACAGACACAGCAAACCTTCTTGCCACAGCTCGCATTGATGTGCCATCCTGGATGAGCTGCACTACCTGAGCAACTTGTGTGGGTTGTAGACTCCTTCTCATGCTACTACTAGAGCGAAAGCACCGCCAACCGTCAAAGTGACCAAAACATCAGCCAGAAAGCATAGGAACTGAGAAGTGGTCTGTGGTCACAACCTGCAGAACCACTCTTTTATTGGGGGTGTCTTGCTAATTGCCTATAATTTCCACCTGTTGTCTATTCCATTTGCACAACAGCATGTGAAAGTGATTGTCAATCAGTGTTGCTTCATAAGTGGGCAGTTTGATTTCCAGTGTTGGGGGACGTTACCTTTTAAAGTAACTAATTACATTACAAAATTACCGTCTTCAAAAAGTAATCCGTTACATTACTGCGTTACTTTCTGATAAAGTAACTAGTTCGAGTACTTTTCCATTGCAGAAAATGAAAACTCCTTTGTGCTTCATCATGCATGTTGTTTTAGTCAAAACCTTTATAATTATTCTACCATCATCACTCAACGAAGTTTGGCCCATAATCTGTTATCTACTAAAACCCCTATCTCTCCTACGCAGCGTCGCGCAGTGGCCGTCAGTACGGTTCATCATGATTCACCGCGAGCTTCGGCATTTGTGATTAGGTTTCCATCTTTCCGCGCGTCGGTCCTCACATAGTCAAACCGCATAGGTGAGAAAGGGGTATAACAGCAGGAATAAGAGAGGGGGCGGGGTTATCGGGGACGGGGCTTGTAGGACGACTTCTTCTCCTATCTGTAAAGATTACTTGTTACATCAAAAAAGTAATCCGAGTACTCTAACGCATTACTTTGTAACGCCTTACACCCAACACTTGTTTAAGTGTTCTTTTTATTTTTTTGAGCAGTGTATATATATATATCTATCACTCCATCTTGCTAGTCCATCTATTTATTCACTGGATGGACTGTTTGGCTAGACATCCTTCAATCGACCTCCTATCCATGTCTGTCTGTCTGTCTGTCTGTCTGTCTGTCTGTCTATCTGTCTATCTATCTATCTATCTATCTATCTATCTATCTATTAGTCTGCCTGGCCATCTGTCCATCCATCCACCCGTCCACTGTTGCTCCTGCGTACATCCTTGAGGTTTGGGATGGTGGCTGAGACCGCTAAGAATCTCATGCAGGTCTTGGCGTGTTGATCCTGAGCAGTGCGGTACGACTGCATGGTCTTCATTCTGCTCACCACGACCTCCAACGTGGCTCCTCGCGTCACGTCTTTCACCACATGGATCTACAGCACAGTGCAGGTAGAGAGAGAGAGAGAAAGAGAGAGAGAGAAAGAGAGAGAGACGCGTTAAAGCACTGAATACTCAATCGCTCAGCTAACTGCTCCAGTAACGTGTCGTCCCCGCAGACCTCATCGATCAGGAAGAGCCGGACCGAGTGCAGCAAAACGTTATCTCTCCACTTCCTGGTCATGCTGTCCCACTTTTCCTTCACAGAGGAACATTAATGGAGCGTTAATAACACTCAGTCTGTCAGGGTTTTTGTCTCATTCTGGACGAAAAAAAAAGGGTAAAGTTTTAAACTTTACTGGTGTGGTCATGATGAGATGGGCATCCTGGATTTCGAAATAGTCGTCGATCTCTGTGTCTCCTGTCAGCTCTTTGCAGTTCAGTCCCAGCGGCCCGAATTTCTGCTTCCAGTTTTCGTATCGCTGACTGCAGAGAGCTTTAATGGGAGCCACTGTAGGAGGGGGGGGGGGATTCAAATTATCATGTGTTGTTCATTAAGTGCTTGATTCCTGGAGTATAAGAGCAATAAAACGGTTGACGGTGTGCAGCGCAAAGACAATAATCAATCAACTTTAGATTGGTAAGAGTACCACCTCTAAAATGTCATCTTTAATATAAAAAAAGAAACTGCGCCGGTTGTTTAACGTGACCCACTGTAGACGGCTTTGACGTCGTGCCAAGGTTCCGTTGTTTCCATGAGCACTCTGATGATCGCCAACTCAAACAGCACGGTCTTCCCCGAGCCGGTGGGGGCGCAGGCGACGAAGCTCCTGCTGCTGTACAGAACCTGAAAAGCAGCAGGATCCAGTGCTACGATAAACAAACAGTGGATTATTAGTTACCAAAAGAACAGGAACGAGCGACACTCACGTCATCCAGTGCTTTAGACTGCACATAGTTGAAGTACGGGAACTCGTTGAAGACGCTCCGGAATTTAGTCGCTGAGTGAATATCATTAAGGGAAACTTTACACAACATGGATTAACATGGATTTCTCAGCAAAGCATTCTGGGAAAAGGATACGGATTTCAGACACGGGACGGAGGAGCTCTGGTCCAGATGTGCCTGTAAGGATGTGGAAAATAATGACTGATGATTTGATTCATTGGACATTTTGTCATTATGATGCTCGTTTATTACCATAAACTTCTGAACTGACGGTATTGTTGTAGAAACGTTGCATTGTTGATCACTAGGGACGTCCTGATACGATATGATCACGATACCCATGTGCTGATTCGATTTGTAAACATCCAGATTCAATCTTTCTTTCAATTGTATTACAATTAGCAATAATTCGTTCGTACCATACAGGATGATGTGCGGTGTCAATAGGTTATATGCCTGCCACCTGCAGGATCATAGAGGAACTGCAACATTTTACCACCTCAAATGCGTTCATTCACCTTCTAGAATTCCCATCTGGGAATGCCAGGTAGCCTAATCTGCATGTCTTTGGACTGTGAGAGGAAACCCACCAAGCACGGGGAGAACATGCAAACACCACACACACAGACCCCGAGGCAGGACTCGACCCCTCGACCCTGAAGGTGCAAGGCGACGGTGCTACCCGACAGTGCTTGAGCTATATACAGTAATTAAATCACTTCAGATGATCAGATCACTTCAGATCAGTTTATAACCCATCTATTCCCCTAAAACTTTACAGCGAGTGCAGATTTACTCTCAGTGAAAGTGACACGGTACCTGTGTGTGTGCATGCGTGTGTGTGTGTGTGTGTTTGAGATATCACACTCATCAGCATAGATTTCTCTACCTCACCTTGTATCTGAAGAGGCTTGGGAGTGAGAGGGCGAACGACAGAGCAGATTTGTTGTGTGCTGCTGCATCCCTCCTCCGGATCGAGTTCTCCTAAAGAGCTACAGGAAGCAGAGACGCTCTGAGGAGGCAGAAACGGATAGTCTGTCGCCGTAGCGACCGAACTGAGGCTCAGACGGTTCGCTTCTGGAATGGAAACACTGTCGAGCTTCCTCATGGGAGGTTTGAATAACCTAAAGAGGAACACGGGAGGAATAAAACAGTTATCATTTGTATCAAGTACAACTGACTAAATAAATGTATAATAATCATCTGTGTGAACTCACCTGAACAGAACTGTCACATTGAAATGTTTACCTGGTTTTGAGTTGACCACCAGWGGGATGATAAACTCTGGTCTCTCCTGGTTTCTGCGATGCCACAGGGCAGCCATGATGACTACTGACGCTGGGACGGAATCCAGACGCAGACATTTCAGGCCCCCACACTTCAAACACCGGTTGCTCTTCTGCATTACCTGTCTGACCTTTGACATACCGTCCTGCACCGACACTGAGTCTCCGGAAAGGAGGCAAAAACTTCCTTGGCTTCTGAGAGTAGGCTTCATAAAGAGCATGTGATGTTAATTAGTGTACTTACATTAAGAAAGAAAATGATATCAAGTTGGCGCCATGCAAGTTAGACCTTTAGACCTGAACTACAGTATTATAAAGGATGCAGTTTGAGACATGAGACACTGATGTACCAGTGGAAGCCAGACTTTCTGCCTCTTTCTGGAGCTCCTGAGTTGCTGGGATTGCGGAAACTTCAGGTGCAGCATCCAGCTTCCACGCTCCACTCTGCTCCTGACGTAATGGCTTCCTGTAGGATTATGAACAACAAGATCAACAAATGCACAAACACCTTCCTTAAAAAAAGATTTAGAACCGATCTGGACCTAGCTCTACAACCAGTACATAGACAGAATTTCTTGTGGTCAAGTCAGAAGTTGAGACAACCGCAAATAGCTCTGCAAAATGTCACCTTCACCTCCATCTAATCAAACCTGACATTAGCCTACCGAGCTAGCTAAAAATGAAGAACAGTATTTTTTTTAGTTGTCTAGGATTTCTCACTGCCACCTTCACCCATGCCTGTCCACATCAATGACATCATGTCAATATAGGTGCGGATGGTAACTAAACTAAAAATATAGTTGCAAGCAACGATGACAGGCCCGAGCACCCTGTGCCATTCCCACCCCGGGCGCACCGCACAACCTGTATTATTTGAGTGTGTTAAGACCTCGAAAAGGTCCATCGGTGTGATGTGTGAGTGTGTTTGTGTGCATGCAGGGCTAATGTGTGTGTTAACATTTGTCATGTGTACGTGTGTACAATAGGCCGTAGATGCTGCAATGCGAAAAGCCTCACACTGTGATGTTCCTGACTGTGATGTTCCTGAATGTGATGTCACTGAAGGTGTCACTGAATATAATGTCACTCAATATAATGCCACACAGAAAGTTATTAATCATTTTTCTGTGTAAGTTTAAGACATTATCACGGCTGACCCGTTTGAGATATCAAAAATGCCTCCGCAATTTTGCATCCTCAATGTCTTTAGATCTCTTCAGCCCGGTTTGGTGACGATCGTATAAATTCCCTGGGAGGAGTATATCAAAATCCATCAGGTGTGTTTCTTCGAACAACTCAAAATAACTGGCCTCTTTTTGCGTTGAGCCCAGGACATGCAGTGCAGTTCGGCTCGATGAGCTCTAAATGTGTACAGAGTTTCATGTGCCTACGTGAAAGTGTGTATGAGTTATGGAGCAAAATCTCTTGTGAGGGCCACTACTCACTCATGGATATCTGTACCCCTGAAAACAATACTGTATGCGTCCTCCTCCGAGTGTGTGAGCAGCAGTTGGTCTCACATGACTCGGAGGAATCTAAGCCGTCTCTGATCGGTAGCTGAGCAAAACACACCCTATGGGCGGATCATATCCTTTCTAGACAGCGTTTGATTGGCCGAACGCAAGAGAAGTACAGGACGAGTCATCGAAAAATAGTTTGGTGTTTGTAGTAGGGAAACACTTAGGGAAACACTTTAAATATCACCATCTGCTCACACTTTATGAACCACTGGTCTGTCAAAAAACAGGTGATCCAACGAAAAGCTGAACTCTGATGATGACTCCGACATCCTGTGGGCTCAGATAACGACCTTCTGTAAAAAAAAAGCAGACGTATGTGTATCTGGATTATTTCAACCAGGCTTTACTTCTTAAATGGTGTTTGAGTGCCTCGGACTAAGTTACTCCATATGATCTGACTAACACATTAGATTTAACTAGCAGCAGTTAACTAGTGTGTTTACTCAGCCATTTTATACATATTTTAATTCCACACTAGAATGTGACACTTCTTACAGGATGTAATTTTAAAAAATGTGTTTGTTTTATCTATCAATATATTTCTAACGTGTTTTTGGCCACATATTCATTTCTAAAGCTAATAAAGCTAGCTAGCTAAGCTTACCTACCTAACCTTGGTCTCTCTCTCTCTCTCTCTCTCTCTCTATATATATATATATATATATATATTGAGTAACGCTATCTCGTCGATATTAAATCTTAAATTATCTTAAATAAAATAATTTATTATATTTTCTGAGGTAATGATAAATAAAAAGGGTTACTGAAACGATTAAAATCAAGCCAGGGGCGAGGAATGAAGGGAAAAAAACCCGTTTGGGCCGTATTACAAACGACGCCCTAGTGCACTAGACATGTCGCGTAAGCCGTTAGTTTATGTATTCTGTGTAGTGCACTTTAACGGGAGGAAAATGTCAATTTGGGGAGCGGCCGTGATCAGAAAAGTCTGATTTTTTTTTAAAATAAAGGAATGTACCAAGAATGCTGTTTCTAACATGAAAACCTGAATAAAACAGCATGTGAATAGTTTTGAAAATAAGTATAGAGAGTAATTTTGGTGTAAAACAAAAACAAAACACACACACACACGAGAAGAAAAATGAAAATGGGGTGCGGGAGGGGGGGTATCACGTTTCACTTGGTTATAAGGTTAAATAGGATTTACGTTTATTATTGGTTTAGCGTGATTTAATATTATTAAACTGCATATAAAAATAGAATTAGGTAATTAAACTGATTATAAACAAGAACATTTTAAGGATTTTTTTTGACAGAACTTTCAGAGACATGATAAGATTTCATGATGAGAACTGTTTAGAAAGTGTATACATATTTTCAAAGGACAATCTATGTAAAATATATTTAATATTTATAATACCTTTATTTATTTTTATCTTATTAAAGTCTGCTTCATGGTTGGCTAAGCTAAGGGAACCCGGCGAGTTGATTTTTCACACTAAATAATACAAACTTCTCTGGTTTAATCTTAAATGTACCATTATTGCAATGTAATCACGTATCACCAAGGGTTAAATTTTATGTTTTTATGATAAAGAAACCACAATATGAGTGCTTCTTTGTCGTGTCCTGTGTGTTAACCACACACACACACATACACACACACTGGTCTCACTCCCGACTCGGCTGTTCGGTGCCAGCTATTCGGACGAGTCCATTTCGCTTTTAGGTGAAACCATGTTTAACACTGACAAAACTTATATGATTCATTTGAATATTCATTAACCTAGAAGTGTAGGATGAAATATTTCAAGCGTGTTTCGGTGAGACGTTTGTATTTGCTGATTGTAAAAGTGAAAACGGTCTCGTGCTTCGCCGTATCCCCAGCACGCCCTCCCCCATAAGCACGCGCGGTGGTATCGTCCGTGGACCATCGGCGCAAACATGGCGGCTCCGAAATGGATGGAAGGCATTTCAAAAAAATGAAATGATCTCACTTCGGTGTTATTGTTCTCGGTTTCAGCGACACAAAGGTATGCTAAAATGTCGATTTAAATCCAGAAGATTCCTGTTTTATCCAGGTTCTGTGTTAGATCTGTTCCTTAGCCTTGTCACAGACAGATAATAGGCAGCCCTTTGCTACCTTGCTAACACTTGGTGCTCTTATTCTTCACAGCGTGCATTAGCAGCAGAAATAAAAAGAGACAGGAAGAAATCAGGCATGCCTTGGGAACGATTTAACATGCTATCGGGCTTCTTTCAGACTTTGTGCATGTTCGGGGATTTGATTTGCACTCTTTATTAACATGGTTCAGGATGCAGGGACTCAGTGCTGCTGTGTACAAGATGGCAAAGCTGACATGATCATCAAGACAGGAGCACATTAATGGTCATGTTTGCTCGTAATGCATGCTTCATAGTCATTCCTTTATGCACTTGCATCAAGTTTTTTAACTCCTCACGGCAGGGCATTGACACCACCAACTTTCCTTTTTCTGTCTATTGTTTAAACAAACAACAAAAAAAAAACACCACCACTCTTTTTCACATTACAGTAACATCAGATTGCAGTAAGGATTATAAATGCATGGTCTCGTGGATGTATTTTCTGATATAAAACCTAACACAGGTTTGTATAGCGTTGTGTAGGATCTGTGTACGTCCAGGTAGTGCACTGTGTCGTCCTAAAAATACTAAAAAAAAAAAAAAATTTACACAGTCATAAACGTAAACCGCATTTTTTATTTTATTTGATTAATTAAAAACGGTGCAAACACAATAATAAAATTTTTTTTTTCACAATCTGAATTAAATGCCATTTTAATGATGATAAACTATACGTAAATCCTCTTATTATGCATTACGTTATCAGGACTGTGTCAGGCGGCAGATTCCACCCTGATTCACAGCGACATTTCCATAGCAACAAAACCCCGCCTCAGACAGTAGCCGTATTCGGACTGGATTAGCTTTACACGTTTCCAAGCTTAACGTAATCATTACCCCCAGGTATCTTGGATCACGCACATCCATCATGTCTGTTTTTCTTAGGGGGTTGTTATGTATAACTTCAGTACATAACTGAATACATTTTCCCCTCATCTCTATTTTCTACCGATGCCTTATTATTCAACTAACTGATCAACGCTGTGGTATAAAAGTCTAATCTTAATTTTGACGATTTTATTTCCGTATTTTGATCTTTTTTTTTTTATATTACGATGGTTAAAATTTGACCTACATCCAAATTAAAATTTGCATCCAATTTTTTTGTTATTTAATCTTCCAGACATAGTCCTGAGGCATGTCTGCTTTGAAGGAGAATACAAAGAAAGAGAAAAATGACAAGCCCATGTCAGAAACCTCTGGGCCTCTAACAAGCAAGCCAGCATTCTTGAATGAAGGAAGTGCATTAGAAGAATCAATGCAGCATCCACATGAAAACATGACACCAAACAGCGACCAAGCAGATCTTCTAAAGCATGTGAGTTATATTGACTCCATCAGTGCTGATGGACCTGCCAAAGCTGCCTATGTCAATGGATCAGCTTCACCCAGCATCTCACAAGATTTATTGGACATCTCTAAGTCAACGCACACACAGAATTCCACCGACACAACCACCGTCCAGTTAGACGACTGCGATCTGCCGAGAAAAGATGGAGAAATAGCCGTAAGGCAAATGGTAACCGCTGAAGATGTGGAAAACCGGGGCATATGGGGCTTCGATGTGGATTCGCCAGAGAATTCACTGGACAATTTTGATGATGGAGAAAAGCTTGAGTGGGATCCGCAGAAAGAGTTTATGAATTTTCTGCTCGAGGATCAGGACTGTTCTGAAACAGAGGCTCGGCCTGCTTCGTCTAGAAGGAAGTGTACAAGGTCGGACAAGGTGGCCACAACAGAAAACTCAAAAAACGATCACACCATGGAGGGAAGTCCAAAAGTAGTAGAGCCTGAATTGAAACAATCCAAAATGCGTTCCCCAACATCGAACAAGTCACAGTACTCAAACGGAACATTAGTGGCCTTCAAACAATTTTTACAGAAACCAGCAAAAATCTGGAAGAAGAGTCAGAAGCTTGAATACGTTCAAGAAAATCTGTCCAGAGACTCTGTCTTGGAGGAAGAGTCTGCGTTATTTTCCAGCAATAGCAATTTTAAAGATAAATCTCCTTCGCAAACGCATGCACCAGACTGGTTGGCTCAAAAGCCGTTCATATGCAAAGAATGTGGAAGGGACTTTTATAGTCACACCTCACTTTTAAAACACATAAACGTTCATCGGACAAAACGACAACAGTTCCTCAAGGGAATTGCAGGAAAAGGTGAAATGGCAAATGCAACGTTACAGTGTCCACAGTGCACTTTTGGAACCAACTGCCCCAATACCTTTGTCCAACATGCAAAAACGCATGAGAAGGACAAGCGGTATTACTTCTGCCACAAGTGTAACTTCATGGCTTTGAGTAAACCTGATCTAGTTTCTCACATGCTTAACAAGCACCCTGTTACCGATGCTCAGTGTGCGATAATTGGAAGACGAGATGTCCAAAAAGTTGCTAAGTCTGATAAAAAGCCAAATTCTGTAAGGAATTACAAATCGTCAAACAAAAAGTTACAGTTCTTACCCGACTCAGAAAATAGCAACTGTTCATTTTCACTTGAGTGCGAGTCCGTAGAAGTCGAAGACTCGAATGGGCTTTTACAAACGGATAAACCAAAATCGAAATATGCTGCTGATGATAAATCGGACAAAAGTGAATCGAAACTTGACAAATCGATTCACTCACTGCTATCCCGGAAGAGGAATCATGACTCGGAAAGCAAGTCTGCTACAGCCTTTGACGAAATTGGCGTAGGGGGTGGAAGTCCAGACGCTGGTAAATGCTGCAGTGATGAGTCCCTCAATGCAGAAGAGGGACCACCATCCCCTGCCAAGGGCAAGGGGAAACTATTTGCACTAAACAACGACGACTCGGTTTGCACTCAAATATCCGATGGTAGCAGTCACGGATTCGGCCATAAAAGCGACTATTCTAAAGGACAAAACTCAAGCACTAACCACAAACACTTACCTTCAGAGAAACTGACTTTAAAGAAATCCCCTTCCAAAAGAAAAATGTCCACTCCGTTCCACAACATACAAGGCCAAGATATACTGATTGATTTTCCCAAATGCAGGCAGATTTTCCAGAAAAACTCCAATCTCTACCTTATTAAAAAATGTGATGGTAAAGACGGTCTACATATCAGCAACACAACGTTTAGGAGCCTGTGTGACTCGAGCGACCTCTCCGAGCAAGAACCGGGTTTACTGCAGACGGTTTCTATCAAAGAAGAATGCATGGAAATGGAAGTGTGTGGCAATACCAATGAACCGGATAACGTTGTAAAAATCAGGGACTACAAGGTCGAGCTAAAGTCTTGCCCCTACTGCCCAGCTGTGTTTCAGTCAGGGATCGGTCTTTCCAACCATATACGAGGGCATCTGCACAGGGTGGGCGTAAGCTATAAAGCACGTCACGTTGTGTCCGCAGCGCAAGTGGCTTCGCAAGATAAAGTGCCTCCTGTTAGGCGAAGGATGGCAGCGATACCTCAGATTAAAACAGGTAAGGTTTTGTTTTACAACTTACAACTTTCCTTACCTTTAGGTTCCCTCTAGTCGACCAATTCATCCAAAGTCCAAGCCTTGGAATTACCAATTCTGGGCTATAATGAAAATATCTACCTCATCTAGCATGCAACAGAAACCTTGCCCCATGCATGGTAAAAACTGGTGGTCTTTTAGTCTTCTCATAATGCCCTTTTAAATTTGCTTGCAAGGTCTCCAGTAGTTTCTCAAGGTTTGGTCAAGTACAAGAATGCTTGGTAAAAATCTTTAAGTTTTCCCATAGTAACATTATTTTACATTACATCTGTGATCATTTTGACTAAACCGACTGCGTGAATAAGTTAAGTCCAAGGCTGAGGTAATGAGTGGTACAAATTCTGGCTGATTCTATGATCAGAATACCATTATTGTGCTAGAACAGGTTTATTTATCTACAATTTACAAAGTGCATCTCATTAATTTCCTTGTACAAAGGTTCAGCTAAGTAACTAACGTGACAAAATTGTAACATTTACCGTTTAATGTGTWCCAACTGATGATAACTTTAAGGATATAAAGAAGACCGTTAGAAATGGTTATGTTCACCATCACAAATGACATTTGTTTAGTAATTTAGTGAATTACTAAATGACACCAAAAAATTTGTAACATATACAAATTTAACCTCCTAATGCTAATGTTTTGATGAGTAAGTCACTTATTTCATCTTGTAACAGAGGTGGACTTGGTGTCGATCGAGCAGCCTTCAGGGGCAAAATCGGAGCTAACATGCCCGCTATGTCGGGAGTGGTTCGACACCAAGACCGGCCTATCGAATCACGTCCGGGGCCATCTGAAGAGACTGGGGAAGCCGTGCTCAACGTCCACGTCCAAGTCACCCGTGATCATCCTGAAGGAACTGATGCGTGACAAGAAGCAGTTCCAAGTTAAATTACAAGCCCTTGAAAAGAAGTGTCGCTCAAGGAACTCCTTATATCCCTTCAAATTTAGTAACGGTCTCGTCATTTCTACGGCGAAAGTGCAGCGTTTCGCACAAGGCGGCAAGCGACACGGACACGTTTCCTCTCGCTCGGTGGAGGAAAAGAAAAGGACAGAGAGAGAGAGGGACGCGATGAAGGGATCGCCGTCGAGCGATCTGATCGGGATTCTCAAAAAGAGGAGAGCGCACGAGGAGGCCAAGATGAAAACCTTACCTCAAACTGCCAGGAAAGCTCTCCTTGTTAACGCGGTTAAAGAGCACGATCCATCAGCACAAATACCAAACGCAGTATCAGGTAACTGTTTCGCTTCCTTTGGACATTGGTCTTGTGAAAATTGATGCTTTACTGTGTTTAAATTATGGTAAACAACTTGCATTAGGCAAATAAATTAATTCATTGTCATTTTTAAACATATCCACAAGTATATCTATTTTAGTACTAATGGAAATAATCTGCTTCAACGGCACCTGAACAGGATTGGTTTTATCTAAACTTTATAAGTCTATATTTCGACATGATTTTTTTTTTTTTTAGTTGAGGTAAGTATTTTTAGTAAAAAAAAAAAAACATAAAAACATTTGCATTTGTTATTATAGCAACTATTAGTTCTTGTAGTGCTTTGATCATCTAAAGATTACGTAAATTTATGTAAATGTGTGTAAGAACAATAAAACATGCTGCCCAGTTCTACTATGAAACCGTACAGCACTTATGATTGTAAAACGTATCATTAGAACTCTTTCTTATTAATATCAACACAGAACATTGGGTGTGTTTGTTAGTTCAGCAGTATGAACAATAACAAACACTGCGTTATCGACCTTAAACCTCATTGCGTTTGCTCTGATTTATACGCTGCGCACTGAACTATGATTTGCATAGTCAAATACGATATCAGAGAATTTGGTTACAGCTGCTGTGAGAAACTCGGAACAATAACTGGATAGGACGCGTCTTATTTTAATAAATTTGATTCTAAACGAGCAAGAATTTTTGGTTCATTTTCTAGTATATGTGTCACTTATAGATATTTTTATAGATATTAACATTTTAAGTTCAAACTGTTTGTTGTGTAATGAAAGTCGTCACATGAATTGATTTAATAGTCTACAACTAATGTGAATTCATATTTTTAAATAAATTTAATTCTGTAAAATAAATTTTAAAAACAATAGAAATATCATTAAAATTGATCAAAGACATGGAACATCGATCATAACTAATTAAATTTCAAGATTAAATCATGAATTTGTGTACAAATATTGATTTGTTAATTTAATAGAAAGTGTATCTCAAAGTTTTTCTTAAACTTCAATAAACACAATGAGTAAAGGAAGATGACGCATAACTAAGATGTAAGTTTTACAGATTTTAAGAATTTTATACATTTATTTAAAGAAATTATACATTTGCAATGAGCCATATATTAATCCAAATATTATACAGCGTATTCATTTTTACTGTTGGTTAATATGTTTATGCAATTATTATTTAGGGTAATTAATTAATCCACTTTTTAAAAATCTATATTTATAAAAATGAAAATGAAATTCTTTAGATTAAACAGTAAAGCATATAAATAAAACAATGAAGAAATTAATTTATTGAAGAATAAAGCATAATATAAATTTAAGCCCCATAATTTTTTAAAAACTTTCTTTTATTCGCAATTTGGCCTTCTGTTCCTTTTTAATGAAATGTTTACATTTATCTGAATTAGTTATCCGAGTTAGACAAAAGACTGTTTACAAATAGGTCATTAAATCAGATACATTGGAACCTTGGATTACGAGCATAATTCATTCTGGAAGTGGGCTCATGTTCCAAAAACACTCGTGAACCAAATCATCGTTTCCCATAAGAAATAATGAAAACTCAAATTATTCGTTCCACAGCCCCAAAAAATAAATATATAAAAATAATTAATACGATCTATAAAATGAAAATAAAACAAATTAATCTGCACTTTACCTTTTAAAAAAGTACAAAGAAATCCCGACAGATAAGTGTTTTCGTTGGTGCGCGCAGGCGCCATGTGTCTTTGTGTGTGTGTGGAATTAGCCCCTTCCCTCGCCTCGTTTTACACAGTAACACTCCTCCTCCCTCTCCCCAACTCGCTTTTTAAGTTTCACAACAAACACACACACACACACACACACACACACACACAGCGGAAACACCGTTTTAACATGAAAAAAAAAGAAATCTCTCTGAGACTGGCATGTGCGCATACTAACGGAATCACTTTTTAAGTTGCACAACAAACACACACACACACAACGTAAACACCGTTTTAACAGGGGGAAAAAAGAAATCTCTCTGATACTTGTGTGAGCGCATACTAAGGGAATCACAGCTGTAAAGTAAAAAAAAACAAAAAAAACAAATGAACCAGCACCTTACATTTGAAAAGAATCGCGAGCAGAGTATCTGTGTGTTTCTGAAGCCGGGGAGGGGGTGAAAAGGCAAGAGCGCATCTGTGCGTCTTTCAGGGTGTTTGTGTGTGTGTGTGTGTTGGTGTCACATATGCGTGCACACATAGGATGTTGATTATGCAAGTAAGAGACCGCTAAGACCGAGCAGAGGAGACGATTACACATAATTCCGCAGCGCAAGAGTGACGCTTGGTGTCAAAATAAGAGTCGCATACATGATACTCGGCGCTCGTAAACTAATACTTGCTCAGTTTCCGATTAAAAATTTATTAAAAATCTTTGCTCGGTTTGCGGAACACTCGTAATCCACGTTACTCGCAATCCGAGGTTCCACTGTAGTTACATTTTTGATTTGCACACAGCGAGGCTGGAATCGAACCCAAACCCTGGAGGTGCAAGGCGATCATGCTAACCACTAAGCCACTGTGCCATCCTCTACGTGTGTGTGTGTGTACAGAGTGTGTACCCAGTCAAAGGTTTTGCCACAAGTTTCATTTATTTATTCTCTACATTCTAGAGCAATACTTTTTTTTTTTTTTTTTCCAGAACTATGAAATGATGCACATGGCGTTGGGTAATTAATCTATTAATAGTCAGTTGTTATTGTAAGAACAGTTTTGTGTCGATTACGTTTGTAAACCCCATCAAGCAAAACTGAGCTCTGCTGCAGAGGAGAAGTTCATTTAGAGTCAGCAGCCTCAGAAATCACCAATTAACCTCAAGCAGCAGCTCAGATTAGAGGCGTTATGAAGCTTTACAGAGCAGAAGGAGCAGATATACATCTCAATATCAACTGTTCAGAGGAGATTATTGTGTGTTTTATATAAACGCCTTCAGTGTTGTGTTACAGTGTAGAGAGAAATAAACATCAGGAGCGACTGTGGAGTTAGAAAGGGGTGTACAAACTTTTGACTGGTAGTGTGTGTGATATATATTATACACACACAGCCCAGAGTAAAGAGAATTGCAATCATGCTGATCGTTAAAATATCTGATACTGGCGTTTATTCTCTGGAAGGCGCGTGTATATAAATGCGTGTGTTTAACATGATGTAGGAATTTTCCTGTTCATTTCTCTTTTCTTTCTTCCGACTCTTTCAGTTTCAGAGAAAAGTGATCTGAACAGAAAGGTGTGCGTTCACTGTAACGCCACTTTCCACAGCGGAGTGAGCCTGTCCAATCACCTGCGGGCGTACGCTCGACGAAAACGAAACGCACTTTTGGAAGGAACCAGTGAGTCGTCACATTTTTTTCGTGAAATCTTACAGCATTACAACCTGAGAATGTAGAACAGTGTACTCCATGTGTGTGTGTGTGTGCGCGCGTGTCATAGGAATATCTGTAAATATACGTCTTTAGAGATTTATATGTATTTATAATCTACATATCTGACATTTAATCTACTATAATTCCACAGTGATAAAATTATAACTGCTATGAACTGAGACTTGGACATAAAAGGTTCTAATCTATTTTTTTATTATTTTATTTAATATGTATGTAATGTGATGAATATTGTAGAACACATTAAAATACACTATAAATCATCATATTTAGTGGTTTATAAATAATATTTAAAACGAGACAATGACGAGTCTATATAATCGACTGTGTGATACAGTTTAACGTTTAAATCAGACGGGATTGATTTCTGGCTCGGCGGTGGAGGAGGTGCACCTGAATCTGAGGCGAATGAGTTCAGATCCCGTCGGTTAACGGATGTGGGTCTGCAGTCGGAGGCGCGTTAACGCACCTGACCCCACACTTCCTCTCTGCCACTCTCGCGCGCGACAAGAAAAATCATTTCACTGACGGTTAGGGTCGGGCGGTAAGACTGGATCCCAGGATGTTTTAAATAGCAGCGGCGTCCTTTGTAAATAAACCTGAGTGTTTTTGCGTCTCTGTGGCCTCGTATCATGAGTGAAAAAGTTAGCGCAGATGCTATGAGACAAACAGATTTGCGACTCTCCTCAGACCACATTTAAATAAAGACTTTCCTGACAGCAGGTTAATGTAAAGCTACACAGTGTGACTTTTACACACGTACAGGCTAACGGCACTGATAGCGGAGAGCGTAGCAGCGCAGCTTTGTACAAAACAATAATCTGCAATAATAAACAAAAAGTAACAAAACCAATACACAATAATTCACAGGCTCTTACGAATATAGAAAGTGATCTGTTCAGGCCCCTATAGACATACAAATAAACAAAGCGCAGTGTTGGGGCCCTGATGATGTAAAAAAGAAAGTAAACATGAACCTCATCAGACATTTGAGAGAGCGGAAGAGTTCAGTAACTCGCGCACCACCGCTCACTCAGCTCTCGGTAATTCCACTATCTCACCTACGCGGTTTCACGCGGTGGCCGAAAATACAGTCCATCATGATACACCGCGAGTTTTGGCGCTGTGATTACGTTTCCATCTTTCCGTGCGAAAAATTAAACATGTCTGCCAAACGTAAAATTTTTTAAACAAGTTTTTAAACATGAAAAATTACACGTTTAATTTTTTTGGCGGCCCTCGCAGATTCTTGCGGACCTTACAGAGCTTCCAGTGTTATGTGCTAAAATGCCCCCCTGCCACAGATTGCCCCCCCCACACCATTTATAATAAACAGAATTTTATAGGTTTATGAATTATAAACTAGACCAAACGAATTTGATTATAAAATAAGCAATATAAAAAAATACATGTTGAATAGGAATGTTTTTCCTAAATATTTTTTTTTCATATACTAGATGGATTTTTTTTATATAGCTTATTTTATAATAAAATTATTATGTGTAAGTCTTCATGACAAATATTTATTTAGTGCAAACATTATACATGACATTATACATTTACATGACAAATCCCTGCAAAATTAATGTGTCAGAAAATAAATTTGTATTAATGGTCTTGACACCTGTGATGTGCCTGGGGTAAATTATATTTGATAGTAATAAACCTATGAATTTCTGTTCTGATATAATAGCTGATAGAGATTATATTGGGGGGGGAGGGGGGCGAGCAATCTGTGGTGGGGGTCGCATCTTGGCGCATAACACCGGCGACTCACGTCCTACTTGTCTGTTATTGTATCTACAGGAAAGTTGTATTTGTCAAGCTCTTAAGCTGTTCCCAGTTACTAACCACACACAGACTTCTATGTTTTAAGTTGACGTGTTGCACATGTTGTTAGCCAATAAATACTGTTGTCAATTCATGATCTTCCTCTTCTTGTGATTTCAATACTTAATTTACATTGTTGTTAGATATAGTTTAATAAATAATGCTACATGATAAGGCTTCGAGTCGACCCTGTAATCGGTGATCGGTAACGGCAGATACAGCTTCTAATGATCGGTGGTCAGCCCCAAAAATCCTGATCGGAGCACCTCTAGTGCTTGGGCCCGTTAATGTTTAAAAAACTTTTTTTTTTTTTTCAAACTTTGTGCTTGGCCCCTGTTAATACAGTGGAACTTTGGATTACGGACATAATTCATTCTGGAAGTGGGCTCGTATGTCAACACTGGTAATCAAATCGGATTTTCCCATAAGAAATAGTGAAAACTCAGATTATTCGTTCCTCCTCTCTTATTTGTGAAATAAGGAAACACCGCCTCATCAGGAAAATTAACAAGAAACATCTCTGACACTCGAGTGAGTACATGACACTCGGTACTCGTAAACCAAGACTTGCTCGTTTTTCAAGTAAAAATGTATTAAAAATCTTTGCTTGTTGTGCGGAATACTCGCAAACTGCATTACTTGCAATCCGAGGTTCCACTGTATTAAAAAGCAAATAAACTTGGTTTTAAGTTTCTTTTGGTCCCCTGCTAATGTGAAAATAAATATATTGAAAAACCTTTGTGCTTGGTCCCTTATTAATGTTTAAAAAAAAAAAAAAAAGCCCTGGTGCTTTGGCCCTCCTGAATGTAATAAGCATGGTGCTTGGGCCCCTGCTGACGTAAAAATAAAGCGCAGTGCTCCTGCCCTCATTGATGTAAAGTGATTCTGTAAAATAAACTCTACATCATGTGTTTTTGTGCTGACGTCTGTATTCTAGCGTATGACTGTAAAAGGAAGCAGAGGTCACGGTCTGGGTCTAAGAAGAAAACTCACCCATTGCTACACACACCGGAGGAAATTTACAGACTCACCTGCAGGTACTGTGGAGGAGGAAGATGAGGATGATAAGTATAACATATTAACAACACATAGTAACATATAAAATGATTGATTATTAGCGTTATTGGTATAAACAGACTTGAGATGTGCAGTATTTATAGGTAAATAACGACAGTATGACGTGGTGACATCATGACGCAGTGCTGACTCCTGTGTTAATGTTATCAGTTTTAATGAATATTTCTCGATTGATCCGGTATAAATGTCTTTCCCCTGCGTGCAGGTTTTGTGATCTGGTCTTCCAGGGGCCGCTCTCGGTGCAGGAGGACTGGGTGAAGCATCTACAGAGACACATCATGAACACGGCGGTGCCGCACACGGGCGCGGCCATGGTGGAGGTCACCTGCGTCCCGAGCGACGCGGACACGCACACGCCCCCACAGACGTCCCCCTAAGGCCGGCCGGGCGAACCCGGTGCCATCCGTCTAAATGACTCTTCCGTTTTTACCTTGGCGGAGTTTCTACGTGTCGAGTCGATGAACCTTTCCACTCATCGTCTCGCCGCGACGTTCAGCTCTTTAACACGACCGTTCTTTTTATACGACGTTACACCGTCCTGGTATTTTATAGGGACGCGTTTATTGATGATAATCTTCAGTTTTCAGTGGCGACCAAGACACCAAAACACAACTGTTACCTCAGACGCTTTACATACGGTGGGTTTTATTTAAGGAATTTTAAAAAAAAAGAAAAACAAACAAACAAAGCGCTACAAAAACCTGTATACATTTTTATTGCGGTTAAATTTTTTTAAAGGACAAATTCTGACCTGGTTTAAACTTTTAGCCCTCACTCTTGTTAAACTTGTATGGTGCAAATGTATAAGAATAAATAGTAGATATATTTCCATATGATGATTTTTTTTTTTTTTTTAATAATGATTTATGATTAATGTGAAATAAAAATCTAGTCACTATTTTAGTGTGTGTTATAACTAGACATGTGCTGATGATGATGATGATGATGATGATGATGAAGATCATAAACACACAAGCTGACGGATATTTTATCTCAATTTACGATATCAGTTTTTTTTTTTTTTCTTTTGCCCCAAAGGTAATACTGATGAGATGTTAAATATTGTGATGTATGGTGTAAACGATTATCGGCACATCCCTAGTTATGACTCGACTCGCGTTAGTCTCATCCCTTCGTTTTGGATCGTCATCCATGGATCTGTAACGTAACGTTCTGCCATTAGTGCTGGGAAAAAAAAAGAGCTGTCAACTGTTACTCATGTCCAGTTATTTTTACTGTTATTTTTTATTATGAGCAATTTTAAATAATTTATGTCGAAATGTAAATGTTGAAAGATTTTCTCTTCGTCTTTTTTTTCCTTTTTTTTTTTTTTTTGTCGTGAGGAATAAACAGAAGTTTCCGATGTCTTCTGCTTCTGATATAAAACAAACTGACCTCCTCAGCCTGTTAGTGTGTGTTATCTCGTGGCGCTGTTCCGTCAGCACGTGTTCATGCCCTCCTTCTAGTGTATTAGCGTTTCCATAGTAACAACATAAACCAATTGTTTTATCAATGCAAAAGCATCAGGTTTCTGACGTTCCTGTATCACGCAAAGACAACAACTAGGGGGAAGAAATGACAGGAATTGGGTTAAGAGCCGTCCGACACATCATTAAACCTCCGCGCGATGGTGTTGAACCTTCAGCTTCAGCAGAGAAATGTTACAACACCCGGAATGAGCATGATCGGCGATCAAACGCTTGGTGACGTTACCTGTAAAAATGTCCAACACACAATCATCTGCATAACGTCTTATAAATTACTCGCTATATTAGCGCAATATTGTGCACATGTCATTTAAAGCTACCACTTTAGCATGTTGTCTAAAGGTGTGTTCACACGACATGTTTGGTTCGATTATCGTGAGTCCTGGTGCGGTGGTTCTGTCACTGCGGTTCACTTGGACAGGCGTGAATGCTGCCGATGGTGAGATGGTGGGTCTCAGTCCCGCATTCCGACTGAAATGTGAACGCAGCAGGTCTGCTTTGCTAGCGTTGACCACCGATGTAGAGGAAGCATTTAGACAGGCGGGGAGGGAGGAAATGTCCTAGCTACGTCACACGCGCGTTAGTTAGCACGGCACTGGACGAGTGTCGAAAGCTGCCGAGATTAGAAAACAAATATCTAACGTCATTAATAAATGTAACACTGCTGAATTAAATGTTAACTTTAGTGAGGGACGTACAGGCATGAAAATGGACGAGTGCACGAGACAGCAGGGCGTGGCCGAGTTCAATAACAAGCACGCTTGTGAAACATTCGGGAACGGAGCACAGTTTAGCGAGCGGTTTGATGAAATGTCATGTTTTTGAGCGACGTACCATCATGCACCTGTGTGCTCTCCACCCAGACGCAGGAGTGGGTGGAGTCCAGCACAGGCTTAACGATCGTCGCTTGTCTTTTTTAAGTCATTATTAAAAATGACTACTAATTTATTTATGAGGGACGGTTGCTGCTGGCGACTGCGGATAAAAGCTAGTCGCGAAACGAAAACGTGTCTATTCGCCATCTGGAGCCGCGCCCGTGGTGTTCTCGGTGTATAACGGTACATTTTATAAACTCGTCATGAGTTTTGAGCGCTAAAGACACCACTGTATTCAATCCTCGCGCCTCCTGCTGTGTCTTCTGGTCTGATGGAGAAAACGTCAGCGCGAAAGCTAAGCGAAACAAAACTAACGTATCGCTTTATGCTTCGGTCCGAACCAAGTGCGAACACACCCTAACACACACACCACACCATGTTACACGTCACGCACGATATCTCTGCTCGTTTTGTTCCTTAAACCTGCAGCGTCGTTTCAGAGTAATGAAGTGCCCGGGTGAGAGGATCCTGAGTTCTTGGAGAGGAAGAAATGGTTTCCTGCCCTGCAGCACCGCGCTGGTGCTTCCTGTCATGTTTCCGTGACGCTAACGCGACCAACCGTAGAGAATTCTTAGTTCTGGCCACAACTTTAAAAAGAGTTTGTGAAACACCTGAGCTGGTTTTGAACTTTAAGCAAGTCGTTTCATATTTATTCAATTCAGTTACATTTTTATTTATATAGCGCTCGTTGTTAGAAAGCAGCTTTACAGAATAAAAACAAAACGCAGATAAATATGAAGAAATGTGCATGAATTATAATGATGAGTGTGTGCCTCGTCAGTGTGTAGTGAAGTTATTTATAAGCAGCAGTCTTACAGCTTTTTGTGAAAGGGTGTGTGTTCATGCTGCAAACTCTCCAGTTTCAGATATCGTCCTTATCAGCCACCGGCAGTTTTACAGCTTTACGAGCTGTCGAGGAAGTTCATAACAAACACCTAAACTGAGTGGAGGGAAAAAAGTCCAAAAGAAAAGAGATCAAACAAAGCTCCACGTGAAGATTTTAATACGACGCAAATCACCATCAGTCAGAGATACAGTGACCTGGACGAGCGTTCCAGGACAAAAACAAACACAAACTGTTTACAGGAGCATTTTAGTGAAAAATAAAAAATGAAACCATATACAAATTTCTCTGTTTTACCAAATGTGGGTGTATTTAGTGCCTGAGGTTTGACGTGTTAGTTTATAGGAGCGAGTTATCACAAAATCTCCAGCGTCTGGATTTCAGATAAGCGTTTACTGTATGACAGATTCTCCTGTACCGCTCACACTGTTTATGTAGAATATCCCAGGGTACAACACACACACACACACATCATAGGCCACGTGAACATGGCAAGTAAACCCACCAGGCATATGGAGAACATGCGCGCACACACACACACACACACACACACACACACAGACCCGAGGTGTGAGGCAACAGTGCTGACCGCTGAGCCGCCGTGCCACTCATAAAAAAATTGAATCAATAATACATAGCAACAAATAAATAATCACGTTACTCAATTAATCTCACAAAAATCTAAATGAGAATACGTACAATTATTTAATCATAAAAAGCTGCATAATTGAAGTGATGAATAAATATTGGCAGGCGTCATCTTAGTAATATTTAGAGTATTTGTGCTGTTTGTTTGGCGTTAGCCTTGATGAATATGTTTAAATATGAAATGATTTCATCATCGTTTAATCGTAACATGTCGCAGTTTAAACTGCAATCGCATTTCTGGGTCAAAATCATCAGCGTGTGATCTGTTCTGGTTCTGTTTATTTCATGCAGCTCGACAACAAAGTGGAATTTAATTATTATTATCATTAATATTAATACTTCAGCTTTCCAGACATTGTTCCAGGGAAAATGAACATGATGCCAAACTGCTGATTGCTTAATTAATAATAATAAATAGTAAAAAAAGAAAAATTTAGAAAACTGTGCGTTTTTGACTTTTGTGATTAAGCAGTCACTTGTTGTACCTCGAGGATTTCAAATTTTGTTCACATCGCTGAAGTATCCATTTAAGATAAATACTTGTGTACACAGTGCTGTGAAAAACTATTTGCCCCCTTGCTGTTTTCATTTATTTATTTATTTATTTTGCATATTTGTCAGACTTAAAGATTGACACAGATCAGACACGGTTCTCAAAATTTATATCACCTGTGTAAGAATATGTGTTAAAATGCAGAAAAGACTTTTTTTTTTAAATCACTATAGCAAATACAACATGTTGTTTAAACACTGAAATCCAGGCTGATCCTGTGTACACGCCCATTTTTGGCAGACGCTAATGAATATTAATAAATATGCAAATACAATGCCAGGGGACAAGATGTCAAAACAAACACGAGGACGGAAACACAAATAAGTGCAGATTGTTCTTGGCAGATTCTGTAAAAAGCTTGAGCAAGTGTCCACCATGATGGCTGTTTTGAAGAAGGTCTCGGGTCATGTGATCTCAGTGCCCCGGAAGAGAGGTTGGGCCTAATTAGCATACCAGAATTACAGGCTGCGCAAAACAATTTTCAAAAAAGTATTTCTTATAGATAGATATGCAAGGCCAATACAATATCATCATTTTTATGATTACTCTTCTAATTTACTGTGAACATTTGTGGTCTTAATCAATCAATTAAATTACACAAAGATAACCTGAGTAAATACAAAATGCATGTTTTTAAATCATGTTTTCATTTATTGCGGGAGAAAAGCAGCCCAAACCTGCCTGGTCCCACAGGAAATAAATAATTACTAAATCCTGAATCAACTGTGATTTTTGGAAAGCTAGTTAAATTTCACTGGCCACTGCCAGACCTGTTGAATCAAGAAATCATTTAAATAGAACCTGTGTGACAAAGTGAGACACACTAAAAGATCTTTAAAAGCAACAACATCTAACAAAATTCAAGAACAGATTAGAAAGAAAGTAACTGACATTTATCAGTCTGGAATAAATCTCAAGCATTTAAGCGTGACAAATATGCAACAAAAAACAATTCAATTCAGGAAGGGGCAAATACTTTTTTACTGGACTGTATATTGAGAGAGAGAAACATTTCCTTGATCAAACAAAAGCAAACAAACTGGCCTCGGCACTAGGTTGTTGTGTACCTAGTTGGACAATTTACAGCATAATTCAAAACATTATTATTACAAATTAGCAAGACTGAGCGTTTAATCAGACGCGTGATAGAAACTCCTCGTAAGATGCAACAGAAAACATGTCCGCCCCTGTTGTCAAAGGTTTATGAGTTCAAATCCCAAGCCATTCGTGTCGGCATGTCAAAGGATGTAAAAGCGGCAGTGATGTCTGGTTGGGAGGGGCATACGCTCTCACTCCTGTCAATCACAGTGACGCTAGCGGTTTCTTCTAGACGCTGCCTTGAGATACTGCAAAAGATCGACAAGATGTGGACAGATGCTCTGATGTTCTACTCAGATTATGGATATGTTTTTATTTGCACTCCTATCAGAGATGCCAACGTTGCTAAAGAATTTTAATTCTAGCAGGGAGTCAGCATGCAGAAATAACCAGAAGCAATCGTGCCCTTTTAGCATCCGGCGGCCATTCCTCATCAGGGAGATAGCGTTTCCGTCTAGTGAAGTTTCTACACACAGTTCAGTCGATATGCCACTTTAGCAAAAAAAGAATAAACGGAAAATCGATAAAATCAACAGCTAAGCTGTAAATGTTGGTGCCTCGGTCATGCTCTCTTTCACCTCAAGCGGAAGTGCGTCAAAAAGGTGATCCTCCACAACGAACAAGTTTTTATTAAGATGTTGACATTGACTAAGCTGGTACGGAAGGTGATCCAAGCAGTTCCCTTTCACGTCGAGTTGCACTAGCTGCGTTAACTGTCCAATGGATTCTGGAAGCACGGTGATGCTGTTGTTCCCCACAAGCAGGACTTTTAGCTTGGTACATCTGAACAGCTGTTTGGGAAGAACCTCCACTTTATTCGCCGTGATGTCAAAGTGCTGCAAGTATTGGAGAACTCCAACTTCACCGGGAATCACAGAAATGGAGTTGTGCCCGAGATCCAGGTACCGGAGCTTTGGCAGGTAAAACAGAGCCGCTGGCAGAGTCTCCAGTTTGTTGTAGCAAAGGTAGAGCGACTCGAGGCTCTTCACGTGGCTTATGCTTTGTGGAATATTGATGATCTTGTTGTGCCACAACTTGAGGCACGTCAGTCTCTTCAGGTGCTGGAAGCTGATGACCTCTTCGATGGTGTGGATGATGTTGGATTTCAAATCTAAATCTTGCAGGTTTGTCAAGCTGAAAATAGCATGAGGGATCCTCTCCATGTCGCAGTGATGGAGCGCCAACTCGCGCAAGCTCGTCATCTTCTTCAGACTGTTCAGAATCAGCAATTTAGTCCCATCGTTGTGCACGATCAGCTTGACAAGGTGTGGAGAAAGATCCGTGAGGTTGCTGGGTATTTTGTTGAGGTTGCTTTTGAGATACAACGCCTTGAGGTGCCTTAAGTCCTTCAGGGATTCCAAACCGATCATTTTGTTGTGTTCTGAGTTCAAGCTACCAATCAAGTGAAGTTCCCTGAGGCTCCTTAGGAGGTAAATCCATGGAGGAATTTCTGCCACGTCGCTGAACTTCACATGAAGGCACCGAAGGTGATCTCGGAGGAAACTGAAACCTGTTTGCTCCACCTTGGCAGGACTGTTATAGAGATGAAGTTCTTGTAAATTCATCATCTGGGAAACCTTGGCTGAAATCCGGACCTCGGGGATGAGTTCCAGCTTAAGAACTTCGAGCTCCGTGAGGTCAAATACTGCGTTGGGCAATCCGGACAGCATGAACAAGTGGAGCTCTTGCTTGTCTTGGGGGTTGCTGGTTACGAGCTGACGAAGTTTCTCGAGCGTCCATTCGTGATTAAGGCTAATTTCGCGAAGCTTGTTCTCACTGACCTCTGACAGGAAAATGCCAAATCGTTTGGAGTGTAACTGGTCATACTGGTCAACCATGTGGAGTAGGAACGCAAAGTCGTTTTTGACATCGGGGATGTCGCTGAAGCTGCTTTCTTCTCTGACTTTTTCAAACGAGTATTCCTTGAGCGAACCTCGAAAAAGCCAGAAAAGTGCGTACAGGCACACGAGGCAATAAAGACCGATGATCGCCATGAACGTAAAAAGTAGCTTCTTCAGCATGAAGGCCATATTGTGGGTGCAGAAGAATTTATCATACCCGGTTAAGTGCTCGATTCTGGGTTCACATATATGACAGAAATCGATATTTGCAGCAAAAGTTGACGTGTAACCCAGGATAACGATTAACTTAAAAGCTTTTATGATCGTCTGCACCATGTAGAGGTTATAGATGAAGTCACTGTCCTCGACGTGAGCTCGGAAAGTCCGTACTTTTTCGAAAAGCGCCTTGGCTTGCTCGCCATCTTTTCTGTCCAAAATGGTCATACTTGGGCCTTCATGAGCCATCTTCTCGGCAGAGAACGTCACGTTGGCGTTCCCTAAGAGAGGCTGGGATGAATTGGTATCCGAGATGTCCTGGCTATCTGTGGACAGCTGCTTAGGACCAGACTGTCCAGCAATGAGTCTCTGCTTGTTTTCTTCAGAGTCTTCGCACGCGGTTTCGGACAATGCCTTCGTGGTCCAGGGTGACTCGAAGCACCTGCCGAGGATGGACACAAAGTGCTCGATCTTTGAGCTGGTCTTTGGGTATTTGAACCAAAAATTGCTGCTTACCATCAATACAATGGTGTGGATCAGGACGAGGTAAGGAAAGTATTTTGAGTACCACGGCAAGGCGACGTGGTAGCACATCTGGTTGACAAAAATGTACTGCTGATAGTCCAAGTTCGTTTTGCGTCCTTTGGGTTTAGGCTCTTCATCCTGGCTGATTTCATGCACCTCGCTGTCCGGAAGATCCGAAGTAGCTACGGGTATGTTGCCTAAAGCTGACGTAGAGCTCTCCGCTGGACTAGGGGTCATGTACACGTTTGTATTCGTAGTCTCCTTCAGAATGGGAAGACACGCCACTTGATCCTTGGTTAACTGCATCGTCCCGGCAAAGATGGCTATCATCAACATGACGAAACCGAGATAGTCCATGAAGACGTCCCACCACGGCTTCAGGATTCGATACGTGGGCTGGATGTCATTAAGGGAGGCCACTTCAGTTAGGGTGAACATCTCTGCAAACAACAACAACAACAACAGAAAAACACAATAATATTAATTAATAATAGAGATATAAGAGATTCAGAAACAACATATGTTTAAATTTGAAATAAGATCTTGATATTAGAGTTTTTAAGAGTGGAACGTTAAGTTACGAAACAGTGGCATAATGTCTGCCCACAGTTGTTGTTTTTTTTGCTTATTTGTGGTTTAGTTCTTCCGTAAGTGACCACTGAGAGCTGCAGAGAATAGAACCAACTCGAGTTTGCTTTACCGCCATGAAACATGAAAAACCCAGGGTTCCCAGAGCCCTGTACGGTCACATGGGCTGCTCAGGTACTCCCTCATCCATGCAAACATAAGAAATGTCATGTATTCGTTTCATTTCGTCACATTCTACGATTTAAATGTTCACAGTTAACATCATGCAGAAACTAGCAGTAGCTGAAGAACACAAAGAACTTACACATCTGCTGAAAATTACACACGTAACTAAAATTACTTACAGAAACTGGAAATAAAAAGTCGATGCAGAAGTGAGACCATTTAATTATTTATTTATGATAATGCCGCCGTGCAGCACTCACTGGAGATGATCACTTCTCATTCAGCGATGTTACACGCAGTAACGAGGAAGTGTGAAAACCCAAGACATCCTGTGACATCCTTCATTTTTTTTTTTTTTTTTTTAAAGCTTGTTCACTACGTCGGTGTGCAGACGGAGCCGAGCTACATCACTGCTTATTTTACATTTATTAAGCTGAATTTGTGTGATAGACGTATATTTACTACGGGTTTATATTAATGTACTTAATTTAATATGTTATTGTTTCTTTAGTAAAAGCTTGTTTAGAAGTGCAGTATAATCATTGATGTGATGAATTTCAGAGATGGTGATGTAACAGTTATCTAAGGAGTCTCCAGTTCCAGCACTTTTCAACAGTTCCTGCTACAGGAAAAAAATCTTCACGGCGGACGAGTCTACACTTTGTGGTTTTTCCCTAACGACAAGACGAGCAGCGATAATGTAAGCGAGAACAGGAACGAACTGTTCTCCTGGATGTTCAACAACCGTGACTTAATTATATACAGTTTAAAAAGTACAACATGTTATAGATTAATCCGGGATAATGGTTGTAAGAGAACGGTGCTGTTATTTCCATGTATTCGCCAGCATCAGTTATTTTTATACAAAAAGTGTACAAAGTGCTCACACGCTGCACATTTGATTGTAACTTTACTTCCAACTTGCAAAAAGTTCTTATTTACTTTTAAAGAAAAAGAACGTCTTGTCCTATCATATGTGTATAAAGAATTTATGAAAAAAAAATCAGGCTCGGAACGAAGCAAAAGAAATTCTTGTGCGTCTCTGGTGAGTGTACGTCGTTACAGTTGATAAGTAGCTATGATTAGCTCGCTTTGATAATCAAATCAGACAACAAAGCTACTAGTTCAAAGGCAAATGTCCATTCATTCATCTTCTATCCTGCAGGAAGCCTGGAGCCTGTGTCAGGAAACTTTGGGCATGAGGCGTGGTACACCCTGGACAGGGTGCCAATCCACTGCAGCACACAAACACACACACACACCTGAGGTGGGAATCGAACCCTCGACCCTGGGAGGTGTGAGGCCACAGTGCTAACCACTACACCACCGTACCACAATTTACAAGTAACATGACAGACACACATCGCTCGCTGGTGTGAATGATGATGGTACGGTTCCATGTCTGGAAATGTGCGATGTTGGATTTTAGAGTTTTCCCAGATTGTTTTGAGAACGCTGAGTCATGATAGAAAGAAGGAGAGAGACAGAGGAAGTGGAAATGTCGAAACTGAGATCAAATTTGGTGAAGGGGAAAAAAAACAGACAAACTTGTGTATGCGTGTGTCAGTTTATTAAGTGAAGCATGTGTGAGAGCTGATAATATAACTTCTCTAGTGTGTCTGTACAGAACCACTGACACACACTCATACTCTGCTGTAGGATCCTATAGCTGCTGAAAGTGAGGAAGTTACAACACACATACTCACACGTTTGCATTACTATCCTTGTGAGGTCCTTCCAGTGACTTGCACTATATGGACAAAAGTATTTCCCCAAACCTGTTAATGACTTTGTATCCAAATACATACATTGATACAATATGGAGTCGGTCCACCTTGTGCAGTAACAGCTTCCACACGTCTTGGAAGGCCGTCCACAAGATGTTGGAGTGTTTCTGTGTGAATTCATGCCCATTCGTTCTGTAGAGCGTTTATGAGGTCAGACACTGATGTTGGACGAGGAGGTCTGGCTCACAATCTCCGTTCCAGTTCATCGCAAAGGTGCTCGATGGTCAAGTTCTCCCATACTGAACTCATCAAAGCATGTCCTTATAGTCCTTGATTTGTGCACTGGGACTCAGTCATGTTGGAGTAGAGAAGGGCCTTCAACAAACTGTTGCCACAAAGTTAATAAAAATCATAGCATTGTCCAAAGTGTCTTGGTCTGCTGAAGTATTAAGATTGACCTTCACTGGGGATACGGACCTGATTGAAACACCTGAATTCACTAATTAACAGGTTTGGACAAATACTTTTGCCCATATACTGTAATTGTTAATTATTGAATTCAGGTGTTTGAATACTTTACCTTACGCTAATCCTGAGCTTTACTGCATTAAATAAAATGTCTACATGAGATTAAACCTGGCTGATATCCTGGCTTTATTGATCCTGAAGGAGATTCCAGATATTCAGCAGCAATAGAGACAACAGTCCTAAAACACAGTATTGGTGCTGATTTAAATGTTTTTATGTCACAGTTTATGCTACATGGAAGTGACCAATCTCGCGTTCCTAAAAATTTCAAGCTGTTTTGGAGAGATGATTTTATATTCGCCCCAAAAATGGCCATTTTTCAGCGTTATACTCTCTCGATTCAAACAATAATCATTTAAAGTGCAAGTTATTCATATTTCTTTACCAAAATTGGTATAAGCTTCTAGAAGTATATGGCCTGTAAAAAATTGGTGCTTAACTTGTTTTTTGGTAAAAGCTTAAAAAAGCAAAAATAAAAATCTGTAATGTCCGTAACCATGTCACATTCATGTTGCATAATCGTAACAATTTTGCATTTTATAGTAATAATACACTTTTTATATCAGCTTTATGTCTTGTGAAAGTTAAACTGGCCAAGTTTCATCTAAATAATCATTAAGATCACTGAAATATTTTAATTCAAAAAAGTTACGGACACTACGTAAGAGGGCAGGAAATTATATTTAGCAAATATTTAATTGTAAAAATATAAATGTGTATGCATATTTACAAATAAAAAGAAGATATAAGCATGAAACGGGAGAAACATTAAGTATTATGAAAAATGATCCTATCTGCTGAAAATCCACTTTTTTTCCTGACGTCAGACACTTTTTAGCACCAACACCATGTTGTGGCCGACACATACACACACACACACACACAGGTTGTAGGTGTGATTACACACTGTACAGTATATATCTCACACACAGTCAGTACACACACAGGGTGAGAATGTGAGAACTGACCACTAGTGCAATGATAAGGACAAATACTACCAGGTATTTATAAATCAGATAAATAAAACAGAAACTCACAAGTATTTTTGAAAAAACAAGTCATGAGTGAAATGAAGGTAACTGCGGTGTGACCTTGATGCGCAACTTTATGTGTGGCAATATACAAAGTGTGACACACACACACACACGTATTATAAGTTGTCTGTTGCTGATGATCGCGCTGCTCCTTTAACAACATGAACACACCGGATGTTGTGTGTGTGTGTGTGTGTGTGTGTGCTGTCACTTGCTATAATAATGACGTTACAGTAAGATTCTAACTGATCAGGTCACGTGTCCTGGCACACATCGATCGATCTACGTTTGGCGCGCGAGCGGTTTTACCGAACAAACACACACACACACACACACACACACTGATGAACTTTCCCCGTGCCTCACACACTCCCCGGGTTCTGCTCGAGCTCAGGCTGACTGACACACACACACACACACACACACAGAGGAACTCCGGCAGGAACCTTACCGTCTCACACAGCCGCACCGCTGTCCCTCCGAGCTCCGAGTGTGTGTGTGTGAGAGAGAGACAGCAGTGTGTGAGTGTGTGTGTGTGTGTGTGAGAGAGAGAGAGAGAGAGAGAGAGAGCGCGCAGTCAGTAGCGCGTGACGGAGCTCTCGTGGGTTCTGCGTGGAACTGTCTCAGCGACACACGCGGCCGCGCGACCGTCCCATCGCACGACTCTGTGTGTGAGTGTGTGTGTGTGTGTGTGAGAGAGAGATTGTGTGTGTGTGTGTGTGTGTGTGTGTGTGAGTGATAAACAAGAGTTCAACGTCCAAACCCGCCGGAGGGAAGAGAGAGGGTGTGTAGTGTGCAGTGTCTCATTAACACTCACACACACACACACACACACACACACACTGCTGCGTCAACACCACACACACCTGACTTAACACCACACACACCTGACTTA
>QMIH01000661.1:248458-322723 GCA_003987875.1 Clarias batrachus | reverse complement strand
CGTAAAGGTCATTCAAAGGTCAGCTCAAAGGTCATAAAAGGTCATAAAAGGGGCAATAAAACTGTCAAAAGCAGTTTGACGAAAGGTGGTTAGGTATTATTTTTTAGCATCCTTGTATGTTTTTTGTGGATTCAAGGAATCTTATTCGGTGTATACACTAGGGTGCACATTTTTACATTGTCCTATAAAAATGAATTAAAGTTAAGCATATATTGAGCTATGGTTCTTTAAATGATTATAGGTTAAATAAATCAAATAGGTTGTGCTTCTTTTTTATTTATGTAAAAAATATTTGAAAAGCACAATGAACAACATACCATGGTCACCTGACAAACAGGGTGCTGGTGTTTTAAGCTCTCTCTCCTCTCTTTCAATATTTGAGCTCTCTTCCTCTCTTAACCTTTTTTCTTCCACCTCTTCATTCACTTCATGCTGGATATCTTCTGCTTCTTCACTTCTTTCTAGCTCTTTGTCATCATACACATGAGCAGTTGAGGGTTAAGGGCCGTGCTTTAGTTCCCAACAGGGACGACTTGGTGTTTGTGGGATTTGAACCTGGGACCATTATTACTATGACCCACTTTAAACATGACAAAAGCATGTGAAATAATTGGAATGCTAATCTGAGAACTTCAGGCTGTGCATGGAATTGTGATTATTTTCTTATACTTAACCCAAATAATCTTGTTCAATATAAAATGTGACCTTCTCAATTCTCAGAATTAATATTAAAATCTCCAGCAATTAATGCTTTGTCTACAGACATGGCCAGGTTTGAGAGGAAATCTGCAAATTCACAGAGAAATTTCCGAGTACAGCCTTGGAGGTCTGTAAGTGATAATTAGCTGGATTGACTGAGCTGACTTCATATTTGTAGTGACACATAACTTCAAATGCATTCAATTTGTGTACGATAGATTATTGTAAATAACTGTGATGCCTCCTCCTCCACCAGTTAGCTGAGGCTAGTATATGTAGCTGTATCCAGGAGGACTAGCTTCATTTAAAGCTACATACTCTGTTTAATCCAGGTTTCTGTTAAACATAATATATCAAACTCCTGATCTGTGGTAGTTTCATTAACAATAACTGCTTGAGATGTGAGAGATCTAACATTTATATATAAATATAAATATATTCAACAGTCCTAGCTTCAGATCAGAGGTGCTGGCTGTGTGTTCAGTGTGCTCTGAATTTTTGATTGCTACATTAATTAAATTACTAAAAAGGACTTTGAGTCTTTCTAAATTTTCGATTAGCTCGGAGAACAGACAGTCTCAAAATGATGAAACCTGAGTGCAGCTAGCAGACGGTTGGATTTGCCTGTTTGTCTGCTCCCTGGCCKRKGATTAACTAGGACTGTTCTGAGACTGTGTTGTACTACAAGAAATGAGAGCAGCACCTTCCCAAGCAGGATGGACACCGTCCCGCCCTAACAGGCCAGCTTTACCCTCCATTGTACTCCAATTGTCTATAAAGCTGGTTCAGAGTCTGTAACCTGCTGTAAGCTATGTCGACATGTCACATTGGGATGGGCCAGGGCATACTACTTCATTGGACATCTCCTTAACTAATAAATTTATCTTTGGATTAATAAGTCATACAGAGAGTTCTGCCATACAGAAAGACAGGCAGACATGTAATGGGCTTCAACCTGAAATAATTAYATCACTAAATACATTAAAACTAATCAGATTATTTTCAGATTTTACATTTAAATTTTTTCTACAAACTCTTTATGCGTACTAATACTCTGTAATTCAATATTTTCAGTGGAAAAGCTTCATGTGTAATTAAAAAACATATCAGCACTACTTAAATGTTCACATGTGAAATGTATATGTCTGTGTGAAACTGAAATTTCTGAAAGCTGATGAAATCTGTTRCACTGGAGTCACTTCCCGTGACCGGACGCTAGGTGGCGGCAGCAGCGCGCTGATTGGCTGACTGCTCTAACGATGTCCAGGTGAGGTGAATCCAGGTGAGGAGAGATGATGGACCGCGAGACTATTTATCGGCCTGTTCGAGCTCGAGCTTGTTTGTCGTTTAAAATCTCCACACTGAAGATGAAGTGCGTCACGAGCCTGTCGGTGTTCGCGGT
Organism: Clarias batrachus; assembly: GCA_003987875.1. Lineage (NCBI taxonomy): Eukaryota > Metazoa > Chordata > Actinopteri > Siluriformes > Clariidae > Clarias > Clarias batrachus. Next base: position 320,622 of record QMIH01000661.1, on the reverse strand, counting down.
CTTCCTCGCGCTTCTCTCACAGTGTAAGCTTTAAACCACACTCACCATCTCTCTCTCTTCTCAAACGTGCACGTGGTTCCTTTTGTCTTTTATAACTACACGCATCGCTTCTCTCTCACATACTCTCTCTCTTTTGCCGTAGCAGTTGGCTCCCCGATGGCGCATGCGCATCAGGGGGACACAAGCGTGCTCCCAGCGCGAGACGTGCATCCGGCGCCAGGTGAGTGCACGTGACCTAATTCTCCCTTAAGTGTATGAGAAAAAGATAAAAACATGGCGTTGGGGGTGTGTGCACTGTAATACAATTTAATATAAGAAGTTCAGTAACAAGTTGCACAGCTTTAAGTTTACTCAACTTTTAGAATTGTCCAAACAAAATATTTTTCGTTGTTTGACACGCGTGTATCCAGTTTAAACTTAAGTTGCCTCAACTTGTGATTCAAATATTTAAGTTGGTTTAAAAGAATCATGCTGATGGCATATTACAATATCATAACCATTTTAAAAACTGGCAAAGATGAACCTTTCTAATCCCCAATGTGTTGGATACAAGAGTCTATGGCAACAAGAGTTTGTCTTGACATTCAAATCTGAAGTGATGCTAGTTGGCTTTCTCTCTCTCTCTCTCTCTCTCTCTCTCTCTCATATATATATATATATATAATGTGTGTGTGTATGTATGTTTGTGTGGATGGTTGGGGTCTGCTCTTGTGTATGTTTTTGGAGTTTATCATCGTCCTATACGCAGGTTTTCATGCTGTCCATCACCCTGTGAAAGCGATGTTGTGGGATGAAGATGAATTGGATGCAGGATCTGGATKGGGAATGCTAGCAGTGTGAACTGGATGACAGGAAGAGGTAACTTCTAAACATGATCTGTGCTTCAACAAACGTGAACAGTTAGCATATTTATAGAAGGAGTCTCGAGTGTGAGCACATTGGAACACTAAATTTTTTCATTTAATACAGGATGGAAGAATTCATTTTGTGGTTTCATTGACATGGTGAGCTTTAATGATTTAACTTAAAAAAATAAAATGAAATAAAAAACCCAAGTAGGAAGTCATATCTAAAATATGATGGTGTTGGACTCTTGCTAACTGCTTTTTATTTTATCCCCAATGCCTAGGAAGTGGATACTGGGCCAAATTCAGCAGTTTCATGCCTCAATGCTCTTGCCTTGCTTCATCTTCATCTGTGCACAAGTTCACAGATGATGAATCCTCAAATAAATGTCCAGTTTCTGAAAAGGTTTTGTTGACCTGTCTGTGTTGACTTCTAATTGGTTACTCAATTTGTGAATGTCTGCAGTGTCCTGGTTGCGTTTAGAGCCAGTTGTCTTTTAAATGGAAAGGTTGGTGTTCAACTCTATTTTAGAGCAAGTCTAAAATAATTTCTAGATATTTTCTTGATTTAAATGAGTGCTGCTGCTGTGTCCTTTTAAGAGGAAAACTTGTGCTTTTATTTAAGGCGTCTACCCTGAACCATTTTTTTTTTCAACTTTTTACTTGAATATATTTCACCTCAAAGTGTAGTATGTGTGATTCCCAGGGTAAATGTACAGTAGTGCTGTAATTTCCATAAAGGGTTTTAAATTACAATTTCAGAGTTTAATGCTAATATATCATGGAAAATTAAGATGCCACAATGGACAAAATGGTTGCTGTTGAAGCTAAATGTAAAGTAAAAACACATGAACATTGTCTATGGACACATAACAATCCTGTAAGTTCTCTTTAACTGAACGTGTGTTGTGGCATATAAACACACAAATACAATTGTCTTCCACAAAGTTGATGGTTCAGTACTACACCTCCAGAGTCTTTAATGTTATGGATTCCTAACTTGGTTCCAGTCATTTTAAATCTAGTTGGTTAATTTTTTTTTAAAATACTAAAACTAATGTAAAAATCCAATAGTCTTTGCACACATGGATTAAACCTTATTTACACAACTTAAACAATTAAGATGTGAAATGATAATTCACATGATTATTATAAGACTCTTCAAATTGTAGGTTTAGAGTGCAGCTTACCACAAACTTTTTTTTTTTTCACTTTTTATATAAAAACTGTCAATGCAAAAAGTTAATTGGTTAGACTATCTTTACCCTAATAAACTCTAATCCTAACACTTTGTTGCAGGAGTTGACATGCTTTATGGTGCATGCATACACTGGTTAAGTTATTTACCTGTGTATGCTATTAAACATTACCTTGTACCAAAAGGTCCCATCTAATCCAAACTTTTTTCTTTATTTTACAAGTGTCACAGATGTGCAAAGAACTGTGAGTGGTGTAGGTAACGAGTGAACAGGTCTTTACTTCACTGGAAAAGGGAATGAAAATTCCCAGTCAGAGCTTGAAAAGGGTTAATGTATTTATTGAGGATGTCATGCAGTAAAAGGATGCATTCATTTTAATTTAAATAAAAAAATCCTTCATGTTGACTAGTGACCTATAAAAGTAAACAAATCTCAGATCCCCAAAAACAACCTAGAGCTTTAATCACCTGAGCTACCACTTGGAGTGTGCGACACATTATAGAAATACTGTAAAGATTAAATAATACATTTTAGTTCCAAGTTGTAGTAATATATATAGAATGGAGAAACTGGGTACTTTATCAGCATCCACCCAGCTTGTGCCCTTGAGCAATGATAAGTTCCAAATCAGTGAAATAGTGAGCAGAATTCAGACTCATTTCTAAGTCAAGATCACAATGCTTCAAAATGTCATCATCTGAAGCATGAAGGAAACCTGCAAAGCCCTCATCACACTTAACATTAATCAGGTTAAGTTTGTTGTTTACAGTAAACACAGCACGTCCGCAGAGCTGTTTATCAGAAAGGCCTAAAAGTCAAACCTGAACCTATACTTAGGTTTACAAATGTTACAAGTTTTTGCTGGGACAAAGTGTTGCCGAACAGAGACAAAGCGTAAATGCTGACATAAACAGAAACTTAAATGTACTTTCCTGACATAGTGATCCGATTTTATCCGGGCTTGGGACCGGCACTGCATCCAGTGGCTCGGGTTTGGGTGTTGTGTGGGAATCGAACCCAGGCCTTCCACATTGCAGGCAAAAGACCTACCACTGAGCAAGCAGTGCCCTCTTACACTACAGTGCCCATTGCTTACATCTCCGTATATAAGCTCTATGTCCTTATACACCTCGGTACATACAGATGCATCTCGGTGTATATGAGTTAGGGAACATGGGAGGAAAAAGGAAAATGAAAAAAGTGAACTAGTTCTCGATGGTGTTGAAGATGAAGGTGAGTGAGGCTTTGTGTAACTGTGAAGTGTGTTTAGTTTAAACAGACTGTATACATGACATAAGATGGAATGTGGGACACGCACACATACATACACACGGACACATTTTGTCTTAACAGTGAAGTTATCAAGTTGGGCTTGTTTAGTAAATCAACATTATGGGTGAAGGTTGGAACAGTGCTCTTTGTGGCAATGTTTCTCTGTGTGTGTGGGTGTGTGTGGGTGGGTGTGTCTATGCATGTTGTGTGTCACTGTGGCAGGTGTATATATGTGCTTGACCAAGCCCTGAGAGATCTTTCTCTGTCACTAACTTCAGCAGAAGTTCCTCGTCTCTCCTCGCACTCGGTAAGTGACGTCTGTGAGCACTTCTCTTTCCTCAGCTGTTCCTTGCGGTAAATTTGTTCAAATCCAAAGAAAAGACAGTATGAAATGAAAATGTGTTAATATTCAATAATAAATCATGGTTAAATAAAAAAAAATAGGTTCAATTCATCAAAATAAGCTGAATATAAAAAGGAAGTCTTGTGTAAATCCAGACTTTCAACCCAAATTGGTCTCAGATAATTGATTACACAAGTGACTCAACATTCCCTTTCATCACACAATGTTTATGGAAAATATCACTGTTTTTCACTCGTCGTCTTTTCGTGGCAAGAAGACAAATCAAACTAACGAAGAAAGAAAGAATGAAAATGTAATTATTAAAATGTAAAACATTGATGAAAGAAAAAAACAATAGGAAAGCAAAAAAAAAGTTAAAAGAAAAAACAAGTAAACAAAATGAACATAAAGAAAGGAAAAAGTTGAGTGAAAAGAACAGAAAAAATAAGCATTAAAAAGTAAACATTAAAACAAATAATTAAAGAAAATAAAGATAAAGCAAAATAACAGAACCAAAATAAACTAACATAAAGAAAGAAACTACTAAACGTACATGTATAACAAAATTACAAAAATATTCAAAAGAAGGAAAAAGGAAAAAAACAAGTAAGCAAGCAACATTGCAAAATTGGCAAAATTGCCATAAAATACAAAAGAACAAAAACTAAATGTGTGAAATTAAAGATAAAACTAACAAAAGAAAAAATATTTTATTTTTTATTATTTATGTCAAATGTTAATCAAGGTTTTTAAAGGACACAGACTAACACACACTTGCGCATGCAATGGTGTGGAAACAGTAAATGCAATTTGCACCAACAGCAAAATAAATCAGGATCTCAGTATTTAGTATTCTGCATGACGTTCACAGTCATCTCTGTAAGCGTTCAGATATTTTATCCATCAGATCACCAGCTGACAGAAAACAGATGAAATTACTGAAATCAAACGCGACATCACACGGCAGTTTGGTGCAATCAGTCCTTAAAGTAATACACAAGTGATCCGTGCTCTCACACTGCACACTTCATTCTTAACCTGATGGATCTTATGTTACTGCCAAAGCACAAGTAAATCAATTCATTAATCATCTACCTCTATCTGCCATTTTTAAGGCCTATGTGGAACTGAGTGAACTGATGAAGAACGAGAGCGAGCAGGGCAGCCTGCAGGAGACCGGACGATGGCAGAGCCGCGACCCAGAGGTTGGCCGCCGGGAATCTTCACACATCTCCTATCTGACCTTCAAGAGTCTCATACAGCTCAGACAGATGATGGATGCTGGTGAGAAAATAAAGTCAACAACAAAAAACATGATATTTGGGGATCTGAAAATAAAAGAAAATCAGCTTTAGTTGGCTGCTAAAATGTTTAATGTTTCCTCTTCATATTCGATACATTTATGCCACATCAGTCAATCTGTTTGCAATTTTAGATTGATGTTAAATTATTATTCTTATCATTATTGTTTAGTTTTTAAGGGGAAACTTTCAGATAAGGGTGTTTTCATTTGTTTATTACACAACAAAAAAAATCAGTATTTCCAAATTTAGAAGAATTTTTTTTTTTTTTATAAAAAAACAAATATTGTTGTGGAATTTGGTGTTTGTTATCCATCAAATGATCAAAGAAAGAAAAGACGGCTTGTATATTTTATTTATTTCCTTTATTCTGTGTACTTCAAGGGCACATGTAATTTATGTTGCTTCTTAGTTATAAGTATGCTGAGTATACCTTTTCATTATTACATTGTGCGCACAATTTAATAAATCAAATGAACAGACTAGAAAAATTATGACCTGACCACTCCACGGCAAGATTTATTTATTTATGATTTATGATATTCATGGTTATGATTTTGGTGAGAAGTTTAGTATAACAAAAAATGTCAGTTTTGATTGCAAAAACTGAATAGAACTGAATAAATTTGCCCAGCATATGTGTGCTTGTTCGGGCATTTCCTTCAAACAATGGCTAAATTTTATTTACAGGGAAGCACAAAGAATTGGAAATGTTTTAGTTTTACTAAAAATTTTAAACTAAAAATAGGAAATTACAGGCCTGGTAAAATATATACAGTTACAAATGAACTTGATGTTATATCTTTATGATTCATTAAGCTGTGGGTAAAAAAAATTACTAGAGGATCATGATGTTAAAAGGCTGTAATGGATCAAGTAGCATTCTGTAAACTGTTGAGGCCATTTTTGTTCAATCAATTAAACCAGGATTAGTGTAATTCCAACTGGGACTTATATATTATATATTTATATATATATAACAGTAATATATTGGTAGATTTATTGTTTACAGAATGATTTGTGGTCATTAGCATTTCACTGCATATCAGCAATGTGTGTGTATGCCTGTGTATGTAACAAATAAAATTTGAGTTAGATTAAAAATACAAAAACCTAAAGAGACATTGTGGGTAAATGAGATTAATAAATTAAAAAATGGTTTTTAAAACTGAGTGAAATGCAAAATTCTTTTTTTTCTGATTTAACATATTCCACGTCTTCTATTTCTTTTCCCTCTTCATCTTCTTCCATGTTTTCAGGGGTGGTGATGTTGGACATAGAAGGGTCATCACTCCCCAGTATCATGGAGAAAACAGTGAATGAGATGATCGAGAGGAAGGAGATCAGACCTGATGACCGTGAAGGCGTTTTTAAAGCTTTAACGCAGAATTGTAGGTAATTAAAATATTTTTCAAATTTGGGGAATTTTTTATTATTATTATTATTATTATTATTTGTTGCTTGTTTTATAATTGAATTATATAAAAAAAATTAGAAGTGTTTATTTAGAAGTGAAAATTAGAAGTGTTTATTTAGAAGTGAAAATTAGAAGTGTTAGAAAATTAGAAGTGTTTATATATATGTCTTTAAATTGCAAAAAAACAAAAAACTAGGAAAAGTTAAATTATTTACAATCAGTTCTTTTGACTTTTATATTGGCGTTTCGTTTGCAGGATGTTTTTTAAATGCTTAGAATCATTGTCTGAAGAATTCTTAAGATAAATTCCAGAAAACATTACAAATTCAAATCAGATTCATGTAAATTTTAGTTCCAATTTTAATATAAAACAATATAAAACTTTTGTAATTTTTTGTTTAAATTATATATTTTTTTAATTTCTAACTTTAGTTCAAAGACGAATTTAAGTTCTAATTCTGGTTCCAAATTAAATTCCAATTCTAGCATACAATATTTAATTCCAGTTAGAACTCATTTTAATTACACTTGCTTACACTTTAATTACACTAGTTTCCAGCACAAGTTGAATATGTTTTACTACAAAGATAAGTTCATTGAATTTTAATTCCAGTTTAAATATTAATTCCAATTGTAATTGACATTCTAACTTAACAATTCTACTTCTAATTAAAATTTGTATTTTAATTTTCTTTATTATTCCTTTAAGATTACACTGAGCGCCACAGAGATTAGCAGCCAGGGTTGAGTTTATAGCTGTAGAATGCCATGCCTGCATGTCTACATTTTTTAAGTAAATCACTTTAAGGTTCGTTTCTTATATAGAACTAATTCTGTGAAAAAATAAAATTGTGTCCCATATGCAATATGTGACAGAAAGTTTCTGCAAGTTAAAGAAATATATATTTAGCTAGATTAGGACACAAATTAGCGTGTCTATTTCTGTAATATCTCAATTGCTGTTGCTTTTATATAGAAATAAATTAATTTATACTCCTTGTAATAATTTTGCTCTTTCTTGCTGAGACTCTATTTCAGCAAGGGGGGGATTAGGTTAAAACCAGTCCTCTGACCCCTCCCCTCTTTCTCTTTCTTCAGCCAATCAGTGGAAACACAGGCTCTGACTTTATCTCTGGATATTCAAACATTCTCAAATGCAGAATCGGTAAGGCGAAATCTTATAAAAAGAAATGAAAAATAGAAAGGAAATAAATAATTTGACATTTAATCAGTAAGAATAATAAAAAATCGTTTATGGCAGGGCAACATAGTCATGTGCTTTGTCATTGTGTATTTCACAGAGAGATGCAGCTGAAAGTGTGGAGGCCTCCATGGTGTTTGTAGGTGACTGACTGTAGATTATATTCTTTTTATAAACTTTTATTAATTAAAAAGAAATGTTATGTATATATCAAATAATATTAATCCTTTGTGTGATTTTTATTTCATAGGCTACAATGTGATCTTATCATATATCAAGTATACATATGCTTAGGATAAAAATAGTTGTAAAAGTATAGATATAAAACTCAATATAAAACCATAGCAGTGGAAAGTTTGAACACAAATTTAGATTTCTTTTCCACATTCTACAACAACCCAGGAGATTTCAAAACTATGAAATAACACATATGGCCAGGGCTCGATTTGGGGGGGTGGGGTTGGGGGGTTGGGGTGGCACCCCCTGTTAAAAAACAAAAATACAAAAACCATCCCCTCTGTAAAAACACTACACACCCCCTTACCATCCCCTTCAGATTAATAATGCTGTGTTTTATGTAAAATTTGTCATGAAAACGAAATATTAAAACTCTCTACGTATAATCATCTACGAACTAATAACTGGTTTTGCCAATAACGGCAATTCGCCGATCAGAATTCAATATTGTAACGCGCTGCTCACAAGCTCACACAAGTTTGCGACATTTTTCGCGCTGTTTGCATTTTCAGTTTAACTCGGGAGTTTTCTAAATGACTGACAGCTTTAACGATAATAAAAGATGAGTTCTTTCCCCAATTTGTGTTTTATTCTGAATTTAAACAAGAGGTTTTGTTTTTTGATGAGACTTTGTGGCTTCACCTACTTGCTTGTATGCAAAAGGGTCAAAAATAGATTTTTAAATGCCATAATAGTGATTTGATGATTTGTGTGCACGTGCAGACTGGTGCACGAGAGACTGGTGCGTAGTCATACAAAACTACAATACTATTAAATTATTTAATTACTAATGTTTAGTAACAGATTTTTATTCTACTCTTATTATCCACCCCAGTTGAAAGCCATGAAAAGGAACAAATGGTAGTTTTGACAATTGCATGTTTAAGTGTATGTGTTTCGATGGCGCCCACTCATTTAATTAAGCTTTCATTTATTAATGAAACTGTACTTTAAAATTTTAAATAAATAAATACTTGACTACACCATCCCCCTTGAATTTTTTTTTACAATTAGACCACCGCAAATGGCATTAGGTAATTAAGTAACATCTTATTTTAAGACACAAAAGTCAGCTCTTCTGGAACAGCAAGAACGGTATTGTCAAGTGCAGTTTATGAAAGTGTCTCTCATGAAGACCTTCCCAGGAGAGCAAGACCAAATCTTACCTCTGCTGCAGAGGAGAAGTTCATTTAGAGTCACCAGCCTCAGAAATCACCAATTAACAACCAGCACCTCAGATTAGAGCCGTTATGAACCTTTACAGAGCAGAAGGAGCAGATATACATCTCAATATCAACTGTTTAAGGAGATTATTGTGTGTTTTGAATAAATGCCTTCCGTATTGTTTTACAGTGTAGAAAGAAATAATGACCAGGAACGACCGTGGAGTTACAAGACGTGTCTGATGTTTGACTGGTAGTGTAGATTGTAAAATACAGAGGGGCTCAAACATTGTCCTGGAAAGAGGGGAGAGCAGCTGCCTGCCAAAACCTACATTTAAAACCAGATATGGAAGCACTTTCAGCAAGAAAATACATCTGATAAGGATAGGTCATCTTAAACAACACTTTGTCTCCTTAGTAAAATGCTTCTAAGTTGTTCGGAATCACACCTGGATCATCCTTTTTTTTTTTTGTCTGGCTACACAGCTAACTAATGTCTAACACAAGGCTGAATCCCGAATCCCTCTCTAATCTGATCTAATCTGAGCCGCGGATCAAGGGTACTACCCGCTGTATGGGACAAGGCTTTTTTTTTCACCCTACATAATGTACTAGCTTTCCATAGGAATTGATAAACTACCTTCGTCCTTGTTAATTGCACTCGCTAACTGTCAGTCGCCAGCTCCGGCAGTCGCGGTTAGTCAGTTCCACCAGTGACGGAAGGATATGCGATAATAGATACGCTGGTGATGATAAAATTGTGCGTGCGAATTTTGGTGATGATATCGACACGGCTGTGTCACAGTTGTGCTGATATTCGGTACAACAGCATTCCCTTTGGTGTGATGCCGCTTATGTAACATTTATGTATTGCTGATTCTATTCCGCAAATCACATGCTAAATCTTTTGTTGAATACAGTGTGTAGTCATTGCCCACGGGCTGGTGTATTTCAGGGGCTCTGGATTTCCTGGAAAAGCCGACTATGGCATTTGTCCGCCTGAAGGCACCCCAAGTCCTTGAGACATCGCTGGAGACTTCGGCTCCTGTACGCTTCATCTTTGTGCTGATTGGGCCAGCCGACAGTGGCGTGGACTACCACCAGACCAGACGAGCTATGGCTGCACTTTTAACAGATAATGTAAGAATGATTTCTAATGGTTATCCCCATATTTCTTCTTGGACCATGTAAACAATAGAAACTATAAATAAATATAATGTATTGATGTGTATTTATAGAGTGGCTACTAACCCTGACTGATTTGCATCCTATTTCACATGTACACACTCTTAGGTGTTCAACCAGGCAGCATTTAAAGCTCAGAGCAATAAAGAGCTAAATGACGCGGTGACAGGATTCCTGGATTGCAGCGTGGTGATCCCGCCCACAGAGATTCAGGATGAAACTGTGCTTGCATCCATCATCGGCTTCCAGAAGAAACTCCTGCAGGAAAGATTTCACCCCTCTGAGCCCCAATGCCACCTCAAGCCTCAAGCAGATAGGAGATGTACTGAAATGCTAACGAGCACTATCTATATGTAACTTATCTAATAGACCATGTGATTAGCATAGCTATATATCTAAAGCTAGTTAGCCTCTGAGAGATGCTATAAAAACCAACACAAATATTTAATTATATATCTTACAAATAATTATGTTATAATAATCTATTAATCCTCAACATTCTTTCTGCACATAGCATCTATTTCCAAAGTGCCTCCGCCGGAAGATCCGCTAAAGCGCACCGGTATACCGTTTGGTGGGTTGATCAGAGATGTGCGAAGGCGCTATAAACACTACAAGAGTGACATCGCTGACGCCATGAACGCTCAAGTCCTCGCTGCTGTAATCTTCATTTATTTTGCCGCCCTCTCTCCTGCTATCACTTTCGGTGGACTGCTAGGTGAGTACGAGTTTGTCAGTACTGTACTGTATATCTATGCGTGTGATAATGTTTTTGCACCCTGGGAAATGTACCCTTTTGTGCTGCCTCTTGCCACAGCGGATAAAGTGGATAATATGATGGGCGTATCAGAGCTCATGCTGTCTACAGCACTTCAAGGTGTCATTTTCTGCCTGATTGCGGCCCAGCCTGTACTCGTCATTGGCTTCTCTGGGCCATTGCTGGTCTTCGAAGAGGCCTTCTATGCGGTAACAGCCATACAAACGTACATGTGCAAACTACACTCATCAGCTACTTCATCAGGTATTCCTTGCTAGTACCGGGTTGGACCTCCTTTTGCATGAATTCAACAGAAGCCATTCCTCAGAGATTTTGGTCCTTATTGACATTATAGCATCATGCAGATGCTGCAGAACTGTCGGCTGCACATCCATGATTCCCAAAAGGATTGAGATCTGGTGACTGTGGCGGCGGCCGTTTGAGCACAGGGACCTCATTGTAATGTTCAAGAGACAAGTCTGAGATGATTTTAGTTTTGTGACATGGTGCATTATTTTGTGGCCATAAAGGGATGGACACAGTACAACAATACTCCGGTAGGCTGTGGCATTTAAACAGTGTTCATTTGGTAGTAAGGGGCCCAAAGTGTGCCAAGAAAATATCCTCCACACCATTAGACCACCACTTCGAGCCTGAACCATTGATTTAAAGCAGAACGGAGCAATGCATTCATGTTGTTTACACTAAATTCTGACTCTACCATCCGGACATCATAGCAGAAAGTGACACTTATCAGATCAGACATTTTTCCAATATTCTTTTGTCCACTTTTAGTGAGAACATGTGAATTCTTGCCTCAGGTTTCTGTTCGTAGCTGACCAGAGCAGTCGAGGTGTTATTTGAGTTAGTGTTGCCTTTTTATCAGCTCAAACCAGTCTCTCTGCTCTCCTCTGACCCGTGACATTAACAAGGCATTTTCACCCAGAGAACTGCCCTCAATGAGGATGTTCTCTTTTCCAGACCATTCTCTGTAAACCCTGGAGATGGTAGTGGATGAAAATCACTGTAGATCAGGAGTTTCGGACCAGTCTATCTCGTATCAACAACCATGCCATATTCGAAATTACTTAAATCACCTTTCTTCACCATTCTGATGTTTCAGCAGATCGTCTTGACAGTGTCTACATGCCTACATGCATTGAGTTGCTGCTGCTTTGTGCTGGGATGATGAGATATTTGTGATAACGAACAGTTGAACAGGTGTACCTAATGAAGTGGCCAATAAGTGTAGTATTGTATAATAGAATGCTCTCATTTACTGGAATGCCATTATAGACGTAGTCTATAGTTTTCAAAGTATTTGAATATTATGCATGTTCCTTGTTTTCCTCCAGTTCTGTAAGTCTCAGGACATCGAGTACATCGTAGGGAGAGTGTGGGTCGGCGTGTGGCTCATTGTTATCGTTGTGCTGATCGTGGCGGCAGAAGGCAGCTTCCTGGTGCGCTTCATCTCCCGCTTCACGCAAGAGATCTTCTCCATCCTCATCTCTCTCATCTTCATTTACGAGACCTTTACCAAACTGGGCAGTGTACGAGACATTATGATATCATTATTATTATTTCATGCAAATTTTGATTCATTTACCCATTTTTTTTTTCTCCATTTATTTAGGACTGAATTAAGAGCATAGAGACGATCTTGTACTGAAATTGTGTAAATTAGATTTATTCAGAGCTCAGATTAAAAAACATACTGATTTATCAAGGTTTAAAAAAAATTACTACAGTATGTATACAGTGCATCCGAAAAGTATTCACAACAATTTTGAAATGAGGCTCTACCACAGCAAAATGTGGAAAAACTGAAGTGCCGTGAATACTTTCCGAATGCACTGTATATTTAAACCTTGCTAAATCAATAATAATAATAAAAATACTAAATATTTATAGAATAATAATAGAAAATATTACTACTATCAACATAAAAATAAAGGCTTTTTTTTTTGCTGTTCTGTTCTTATAGATTTTCAAGGACCATCCTCTTAATCTCAACTATGAGCATTTGAACGCTTCAGTCTCAGATCCTTGGCACCCCGTCATTACCCATCACACGACTGTAAATGATTCTACAGGCAACATCACTACAGTCACCACCATACGTTACCGTGCCTACCCCAACACAGCATTGCTATCCATGTGCATGATGTTTGGCTGCTACTCCATTGCCTACTTCCTACGCATATTTAAGAACGGGTACTTCCTGCCTGGCAAGGTTAGGTCTTGGTTTAGGTTTGGCTGGTTAACAAGGTCATAATAAGTTTATAAACTTAATAAATTTAAATTTCAGATGTCAAACTTTTACATTTTTACATAATCTTTAAGGTCCGTCGTTTGATGGGAGACTTTGGTGTCCCCATCGCCATTTTCCTCATGGTTGCTGTGGATATCAGCATTAATGACACATACACACAGGTATGTTTTTGTTTGACACATAGATTTATTTTATATAACAGTAAAGTACAGTCAGTGAAATGTAAAGCTCAAGTTTTTTTGACATGGCAGGGTCTTTATATCAAATGAAGTACATTTTTATTGAAATAAGTGACCTCATGACCTTGATGTTTTGTAGAAACTTGTGGTGCCTAAAGGCTTGCAGGTGTCTAACCCCGCTATGCGAGGCTGGCTTATTAATCCCATGGGCGAGCACCAGCCCTTCCCCAACTGGATGAAGTTTGCCTGTGTTATTCCCGCCATCCTGGTCTTCATCCTTATCTTTCTTGAGTCGCAGATCACTACGTAAGTCCCGGTTTTCTCTCATGAGTCCTTATTTTCTTGGTACCAGGCATTTTTTTTAAACAACACAGCATCTGTAGACCCTATTAGTGAATGTGCTCGACTCCTCCTTTGGCAGTCTGCTTGGAGTGCTTCATCCCAAAACCTATTCAAATTAGCATGATTTGAAATGCACCACTTTTCCACCACTTTTTTTTTTTTTTTGCTGTAGGTTAATTGTGAGTAAACCTGAGAGAAAGATGGTGAAAGGTTCAGGCTTCCATCTGGACCTTCTGATTTTGGTGTGCATGGGAGGGTTCAGTGCTTTCTTTGGAATGCCATGGCTCAGCGCTACCACAGTTCGCTCTGTAACACATGCCAATGCCTTGACTGTCATGTCCAAAGGGCCCAAACCACAGATTGAGAAGGTTCTGGAACAGAGGATTAGTGGTGTTCTGGTGGCTCTTCTTGTAGGTAGGTCTATCTTTTTATTCTTATGCAGTCACAAGTTTACTTTAAGCCCTTTTCACCTCCCCTTGTGGAATCATGGACAAGCCGTTTATGCAAGTTTTGAGGAATCCTTTAGAGAAATATGTTGGGTGAGTCTTGGAAGAATCCTGTCAATGTCTCTCGGAGGATCATGGAGCACATTGGCCAAATGGATTTGGGATAATTTCTGAAGGGAAGGTTTGAGTGGATGTTTTGGAGCATTTTGGGGGAATTTATTGGGTAAGTCCCTGGGGGAATTCCTTGAAAGAATCATGATAGAAATGGGAGAATCCTATGCGTATTTCTCAAGGAAATCTAAGTGGGAACTAAGCTTATTGCATGATAAAATCTTGAATAATCGTCACGGAATCCTGAGAGAATCTTGGAGCAAGCCAGTGAGGGAATCTTTGGGAATCTTTAGGAATCAATCTTTGGAAGTATGTCTTGGAATAAGTCCCTTGTAAAATTCTTGAGGTATCTCTCATGATTAAGGGAATCCTGGGGGAGCTTGAGGTAAACTGTTCGGTAGATTCTTAATAATTTGGTTAAGACTAGGAGAAATATCTTGGAGTAATCTTGGAAGAATTCATTAGGGGAAACTTAGAGGAATTCTTTGGGTTTATGCTTTGGGGAAATCTCATTTCAAACATGGGGTATCTTTAGGAATCCTGGGGGAGACTTCAGGGAATGAATTGGGGGATGCTTAGTGTAATCACTTCAGAGAATCTTGGTTAAATTCTTTGGTAGAATTTTAGGAGAATCCCTTGGTGAAATCTTGGATTTCATACAGGAATCAAGAGGATCTCTTGGTTATCCCCCATAGACCCAACAGTAAGTCAACAAAAACTCTTGGTCCTTAATCTCCTCTTTTCTCACTCACTCACTCATCATCTATACCGCTTAATCCTGCACTGGATCTTCGGGCACGAAGCAGGGTACTCACTGGACAGGGTCCCAATCCATCGAAGGGACACATACACTCATTCACACACTATAGGCAATTTTGGTAATACCAATTAGCCTAATCTGCATGTCTTTGGACTGTGGGAGGAAACCGGAGTACACGGAGGAAACCCTCCTAGCACCGGTAGACCATGCAAACTCCATGAGAGACGGGAATCAAACCTGGCTGGGAATCGTACCCGGACCTTGGAGCTGCAAGGCGACAGTGCTAACCACTAAGCCACAGTGCCACCCCTCTTCTTTTCTCGGTTACTTAATTGGTTACTTAACTAGGTATGTATCTATTAATGAATTAATCCATATTCCTCTTCTGAACTCTCACAGGCCTGTCCATCATCATGGAGCCTATTCTCAAGATGATCCCTATGGCAGCTTTGTTTGGAATCTTCCTTTACATGGGTGTCACGTCACTGAGCGGCATTCAACTGTGGGATCGCATACTGCTCCTCCTTATTCCAAAGAAGTATCACCCCAATGAACCATATGCTCAAAGAGTATGTAAAGAAACCTGGGGACTAAAAAAACTTCTCAATATAATTCCTATATTGTAAACATTATATTTTGCTATTTTTGATGTGGCATGTTGTTAAGTCAGTTTTACTTGACTTTATATCACTATAATTTGTTCTCCATATCTACTTGTATTTATTTATTATGTTAAACACAGAAGTTTCTAAATTAAATAGAGTTTAAAACATTAGTGATGATTGTTGACTATGGGCCTTTGTATTCCTATGTAGATTGTTCATTTAAAATTAGTCTATAATAGTCATTTACGTTAACAACATTAAGAACGTTGTTTTCTTCTTTGTTTCGCCCTGTGCTTTAGGTGAAGATGAGCAGGATGCATATGTTCACAGGCATTCAGATCGTTTGTCTGGCTATGCTCTGGATTGTAAAGTCAAGCCCGTTGTCACTCGCCCTGCCTTTCATCCTCATCTTGACCATTCCACTGCGTGTGTTCCTCAGTCGCCGCGTCTTCACCAAGCTCGAAATGAAATGCGTAAGCTACAAATCTAATTACTAGACAACAAAGGACTTTTTTGGGGGGGGTTTAGAATTTAGGCAACGGTTACAATATTAAATATACACACCCTGACAAAAATCTTGTCGCCTATCTAAGTTGTAGGAGCAACAAATAATAAATTGACTTCTAGTTGATCATTTGGAATCAGAAGTGGCTTATATGAAAGGCAAAGGCCTCGAGATTACACTTATGTTACCAGAATCAAATCTCATAATGCTGTGATTTTTACTTATTTAATTAGGACAGAAAGGTCTTTTTTCCTTAGACAAAACCCTCGTCACTTAACAGAATTAATGTACAGTACAGAATATAAAGTCATGGTACAGTGGGGAAAAAGAATTAACATTGTGTATGACTCCCATGAGCTTGGGGGACTGCATCCATACATCTCGACAATGACTCAAATCATTTATTAATAAAGACATCTGGGATGGCAAAGAAAGCATTCCTGCAGGTCTCCCAGAGTTTCATCTTCAATGCCTTCATCTTAGGTGACTGGGCTGGCGCATCCTGGAGCACCTTGACCTGCTTTGCTTTCAGGAACTTTAATGTGGAGGCTGACGTATGAGTAGGAGAGCCATCCTTCTGTAGGATTTGCCCTCTCCTGTGGTGTGGAATGTAATGGGCAGCAAGACTGTCTTGATACCTCAGGCTGTTGATGTTGCCATCCACTCTGCAGATCTCACACGCCTCCATACTGAATGTGACCCCAAACCACGATCTTTTCTCCGCTGAACCTGACTGTTCTCTGTGTGAATCCTGGGTCCATGCGGGTTCCAATAGATCTTCTGCAGTATTTTTGACGATTGGGTTGCAGTTCGATAGATGATTCATTGGAAAAATCAACCTTCTGCCACTTTTCCACAGTCCGTCCTTCCTGCACGCTGTGGGTCTTGGCAAATGCAACACGATTTCTTAGTGGTCTTCTGTTTAATGCTGGTTTCTGAGCACTAATTCAGCCATTGAGACCACAGCGTGAGAGAATTCAACAAACGGTTCTTGTAGATACAGGGAGTTCTGGTGACCAGTTGTTATGTAGCTCTGCTGCAGTTGAATCTGAAGCGCTTGCCCTGGACTGTCGAACCAACAAATGGTCCTCTCGAACAGTTGTCTTATGGGGCCTGCCTGAACTGGGCCTGTCATGAACTTCACCAGTTTCTTCAAATCTTTTTCTCATCCTCTCCACTTGACATTTAGATACATTAAAGACGTCTGCAGGACACTTGGTCTTCAGGCTCCTGATGATCAGCACTTTGGTCTGTGGTTGAATCTTTGGCATGCTGTCAGGTCAGGATGAGGTTCAGGTGAAGGTTATGTGTGCTGGGGTTCTTCTTCTTCTACACACCTGGGAATGTGTTAATTACAGTATTTGTCACAGGTGATGCTCTGATCTGTGATTGGTTGAATCATTTAAAGATGTGACAAGACTTTTGTGACAAGTCTGTCCTTTCTATCCTAATTAAATAATTAAATTAGTATTTATGTGCCATCCATCGCCACCCAAATCCATTAAGTGCTTTTTAATTAGACAAAAAAAATGCAGCTGGTCGTGTGTAAGTACATGTCCCTGTAATTACTGTAGATAACCTGTCACTCAATATGTGAGGACTTCCAGTACTAGAATAAGTACATTCATGCAGGTGTTTTATGGGTAGAAATATCTGACCATTTAGAGCACAGAATTCAACAGTAACATTCTAATATGCTGATTCGAATTGTTAAATATTATGTACGGTATGTTACTTAAACCTAACACATTCACATTTCTCTTGTTATTAAACTGAAAAATAATCATAGTAGGTTCGTTTAGTAATTTTCTCGGTTTCTTAGTGTTGAATGCTCTAAATGATCATTTAAGTAAGTTTTCTAAAATGTTAGAAGTTGAATCATTTCTCTCATTTCAGCTGGACGCTGATGACGCCAAGGTGACGTTTGAAGAGGAGCCCGGAGTGGACGTGTACTCAGAGACTCGGATGCCGTTGTGAATGTGTTACACCAACCATGCCAAAGCTTTAAAGGTTGACATGTGATAACTTAGAGATACTTTACAATTTTAGAGATGCAGCATGTATATGTCCAAGTGTTAAGACTTTTTCTCTGTGAAACTTTTGAAAAATTCACAATACAATCTCTATCAAATGACCTCAGAGAGAACATTTGACTTGTGTATATCTACAGCTGGGGGAAAAAAAACTACAGACACATGGTGTAAAAATCATTACATCAAATTGTGTCTACAAAATGTTTTATGGTAAAAAGATTGGTAATGAGCTATCTGATGTATTTAAATTGTAAATGTTGTCGGTCTTTCGGCTGCTCCTGTCGAGGGGTCGCCACAGCGGACCTGCCGACCTGCACACAATTTGGCACAGGTTTTACGCCAGGTGCCCTTTCTTTCATTTTATCAGTGGCTGTGGTTTTGGGTGGGAATCGAACCCGGGCCTTAAAATACCATTGAGCCACCAAGTTGATGTATTTTATTGTAAATGCACATATATTATATTATATTATATTATATTATATTATATTATATTATATTATATTATATTATATTATATTATATTATATTATAATGACATGTGTCTTACATACTCTTAATGAATAATTGTAATATTAAACCTTGCTTAAAGTTGCATCTTTATAAAGACAAAACAATTAAATTGCATTATGTTTAACCACCTCGACTCATTCACACCAACCAGACAGTTTGGTTTAGGGCAGTCTCTGTACTGTCTGCACATGACAAGCACTTATTCAACTGGTCAGATCAATCAGGCCCTAACCTCCCTTCTGTCCAGGGTCTCATTCCAGTAAAAGTCCCCTATTGTCCTCTGGATCTTTCTCATCAGTGTTCCTGGTGGCTCAAGCCCTGTTTAAATGGAAACCATTAGATGCCTAACCAAGTTAAACTCTTCTTCTCTTAGCTTAAAACTTAGCTCGGACACACTACTTCTCACTACGGGTCAGGGGTAGCTCAGTGGTTAAGGCATTGGACTACGGTACGGAAGGTCCCAGGTTCAAGTCCCACTACCAACAAGTTGTCCCTGTTGGGCCCTTGAGCAAGGCCCTTAACCCCAACCCCAACTGCTCAGATGTATAATAAGATAAAAAAAAATGTAAGTCGCTCTGGATAAGGGTGTCTGCCAAATGCCTAAATATTTATTTATTTACTTCTACATTTAAAACCTAACACCAGTATACTCTCCCTTTGGCAGCACTGAAACAGCACACAAATTCACTACTGTTTCCATCATTCTCATAGTGTTTTACTTCCTTTCTTTTTTTTCTTTTTTTTTTAAAGTTAATCTTCTTATCATAAAGACCAAGAAGATGACCAGGGATTTATTTCCTTTATCATTTATCATTTGGGAAACAGCTCCAAATGGCTCCTTGAGTGCTTTAAGGTTGCCGACCCCTGGTCTAATCGAACAAGGAGGAAACGGTGAAAACCTCTCTGAAAGAAGGAAAAAAATGTAATAAAATAAAGAAGTAAATACAAACACAAAGAGGTTTCTTTATTTCTCTTCTGTTTCCCTTCATATGCTCCAAGTGATGGAAAATAATTACAAATAAAATCTTTTTTAAAGACGGAAAAGTAAGGAGGGGAACGTATCACTTTCCCAACACATTTTCTAGTTAAGAAACTAGAAATGCTCCGTGAAACTGGAGTCTTCCCAAACCCAGACTATGAGAGGATCACATCCCGCTAAAAAAGGACTACGAACGCATGTGCTTGTCTTACCTTCTTTGACCAGCAGGGGGAGACCCCGTCAAGCTTTCGTCTCGCCATCGCCAAAAGAAGCGGACGTATGACGTCATACATGACTCGGCGACTCGTACTATTTACGCGTGCGCCAGCTACCGTGAGGCGTTCCAGCACGGGTTACGAAGTAGCGTCTTGGCTCCGCCCACAGCAGCGGATCGATTGCTCTGGCCTGAGCGCGGGGGAGAATGGGGAGAGCCGCGAGCACACTCCTGTCGCCGTTTAAACCCGAGTCCAGGATAAATGCGTGAATAACTGCGCTCGAGAGGAGTGTGTGTGTGTGTGAGAGAGAGAGATCGAGCGTGTGAGTGTCTGTGATTTAGGATTTACAGGGTCGATCCCGGGCAGATGAGCAGCAGCGGCAGGGCTCCGAATAAAAGGCGGCCTTTCTGCAGAAGGTAACAACACACACACACACACACACACACGAGAAAGCTGAAAGGGGCGACAATGAAACGCGCGTTCTCTCTTTCTCTCTCTCTCTCTCTCTCTCTGTGTGTGTGTAGTGCGGTCAGCTTTTGATCCTGAAGATCAAAGAAAAGATGAGAGTCCATGTTTGTTGTAAATGTTTTTGTTTTGTTTTTGTTTTGTTTGTGTTTGCCTTAAATGGCTGCATGTGTGCGTGTGTGTTTTGGTGGCTCTAAAGCTGTGCTGTGTGTGCTGTGCTGTGTGTGTGTGCGCTGTGTGTGTGCGCTGTGTGTGTGCGCTGTGTGTGTGCGCTGTGTGTGTGCGTGTTAGATCTCTACACACATAAGACTTGGGAATAGACATAACACTTCTATCTTGTTTGTTTGTTCTCTCTATCTTAAGAAGTGTGTGAGAGAGAGAGTGTGTGTGTGTGTGTTTGCTTGTTTATCTTTAACATCTAAAAGGCTTAATTGTTCTCTTGTATTATAATTCACTACACAGAATGGAGCAGCCTGTGTATTTCCACGGGTTTATATAATAATTGTCATGTTATAAAGAACACTGCTTTCTAATGGTGTGTGTGTGTGTGTGTGTGTGTGTGTGTGTGTGTGTGTGCATCCGACAGCCCAGTGCTCCAGCATGTAGACGCCTCCTGTAGTCTTCGCCAATGAAAATGGAGGAGACGGCCCTGTCCGGCATGGACAACAGCAAAATGGAGGTGTGTGTGTGTGTTACACCCACTTGTTTTGCTCCCGTAACAGCGTGTGACGTTCCACCGGACGCCAGGTTTTTTACTCCCTGCCGAACAAATCACACACGTGCACCTGCGAAGGAGACGCATGCGTCTGATGGAGTTCTCATCATGTTAGAGGAAGTCTAGATGATGTCATACGACTCACGCCAAGGCTTCCCGGAGCGAGTCGATTCTGTATCCTGACACGTTTCCGTTTCAAACAGGAAGTCAGTGGTCAAGCGTTTGATTGAGGCGTCACACACGTTTCGAACACTCATTTATGATTCGTTTATGAATTAACGAGCTCCGATCCCGTCAGCCATCATTCATGACGCCGCAAATCGTATCTGAACGCGCCGTGGTGGTTGTGACGGTCGGTACAATGCTGTGTGTTTTCCTGCAGGGCATCGCTCAGGAGATCCTCTCCGACCTGGTGGAGGACGCGTGTCTGGGGCTCTGCTTCGAGGTCCACCGGGCCGTCAAGCAAGGCTACTTCTTCCTGGACGACACGGACCAAGAGAGCACGAAAGACTTCGGTACGCGGCGATCAATAAATGCATGAAACTGATTAAAATGTGAAGGTGGAGTCGTTTCGGAATGAAGAATAAACTACGCTACTCGACTCTGAGGTCTCGATGTATAGCTTTTTTTTTTTTTTTTGTCCCCCCTCCCCCATCATTGTCCAGATACAGGAAGCGGCTTGAGACAATGCTTTTCCTCCTACAGTTCTTGTAGTGGTGTGTTTGTTCTGTTCCTCTGTTTCTGGGTTATACGTTTTAGCTACCTTAAATAATAACAGAAAGTCAGATAGGCCACGCCCACGCATTCCCATCTTTGGCGTTTTCAACTGTGGACTGCTGTGTTACTTATAGTAATGATGAGGTCCTAAAGTCCCCAGATTTATATGGCACATCATGGGTTTAAGAGAAAGGGTCCCGTGTTCCCTGAGCACCATGTTTCCCCAGGTTCCCATGTTCCTCTGGTCTATGTAGCGCATAATGGAAACCTGAAAAACATGTTCCCCATCTCCTTATTTGTGCGATGAAATTCTTTCTATAGATGTTGGAAAACCATTTAAAATGATGATCGTTACTTTTGTTGTGCGGCCATGTTGCAGTAAAATAAACTGCATGATATTCAGGAAATCTTTCATCTTGAAATGGATCACCGTCATCTCTAACAGAATAAGAGGGTTAGTGTGTGCAAATAAAATAAAATGAAATCATATGTACGCTCCGGTAATGGGCTGAGGGAAGTCTTACGTTCACACTGACCCAGACGGCTAAAACACAGTGTTGGTGCTGATCTTATTCATTTTTTAATGTTATACATATAATACAGAAAACGTGAGTGCCGAAGAAGCTACTTTTGAAGTTTATGCAACATGGAAGTGGCTAATCTCGCTTCCCTAAAAATTTAGGGAACTTTTGCTAACTTCACCCGTTTTGGAGAGATGATTTTATATGCGCCCCAAAAATGGAAATTTTCAGCGTTATACTGTCTCATTTCAAACAATAATCACTTTAAAGAAATATGAATAATTTGCATTTTCCCATTGATACTAAAATTGGTGCAAGCTTCTAGAAGCATCTGACCTGTAAAAGATTTTAGCTTAAATATATATTTTTGATCCCGATCCCGTGTTTTGGTTCGTGTGGCGTGTCCGGGCCATGACAAGCCACAGTTCAGATGTTGCGTCAGTGCAGAGCAAAGCTGAAACTTAGAACAGGCCTTCGGTCGCTGCACCCCCCCAACTACAAGTGGGGACGCTCGACTTCCGTCTAGACGAACTTGCGTCTCTGAACTCGCAAAAATAATTAACATTCACGGCTCATTTTTGTCTTCACCCTTCCCCACTGTTCCCCTGGTGCCGCGCCGGCAGCTCTGAGAGCACACCTTTATACTTTTACACGTGATCAGTTAAGTAAGTGTTAACTAACGGAGTTTTATTTCCTGTGTGACAGAAATCGTGGACCAGCCCGGAGTGGACATCTTCGGCCAGGTATATAACCAGTGGAAGAATAAGGAGTGTGTGTGTCCCAACTGCAGCCGGAGCATCGCCGCCTCGCGGTTCGCCCCTCACCTGGAGAAGTGCCTGGGCATGGGGCGCAACAGCAGCCGCATCGCCAACCGCAGGTCCCTCACCGCAGCACAGGATGCGACAATTTAAAAAAAAAAAATTTTTTTTTGTCCTCACAGACACACACACACATTAGCTAGGCACCCATTTGAGCTGCAGGAGTTGTAGTTACATCACTATTCTCAGGTAAGAATGTTCTAGAAAGAAAAGCCCCAAAATATTTCCAGTAAATTAGCATATTATTTGACAGATTAGCTCGACTCAGAATGGACAGAAGAATACAACAATTCAAGATAGAGATCAATTCTTTTAATTAATTTATTAAATTTGGTGAAAGTTTCAGAATTCTAAGTAAAAATGTTTTTTAATTGGTGCAGGGTTTTTTTTATGTATTTTTTTTTTCTTTTTCAGATGTCAACTGTCTAATCACACAAAGCTAAACAAAATTTTGTGTAACAATTAGCTTTGGTTGCAACAAACTTGTTTGTAACAATATTTAATAGTTTTGTTCTCTTTTAATTGGGTTTCCAGCATTTTGCCTGGTTTAGGAACGATTCATTTGTACCGTGCCCAGGAACAATCGCTCCCCCTCACCCCTCCCGCTCCTCGCTCCCCCACTGCCCAGCGTTTACATTAGTATTTTCCTCTGTTCTCGGGGACACTCGCGTATTTTCAACCCTCCCATACAGCAGGTGGCAGTATGCTCCTGGTCGGATTATGAGCCGCCATTAAACCCAAGAGAAGAGGAGAATGAGGACGTCAGCTTCACGCCAGGCCTAATATTATTGACATTTCTGAGTAATTGTCACGAGGCGACGCTCTCGCGCGTGTTCCTGAGATTTCAGAGGAGACGGGCCACACTGATGTCGTGTCTGCTTTCGTGTTCAGGGGTGTTTGGCCTCCATATTTAATTCGATCCGTTCACGAGTACACCGTTTCGTTCTTGAGACCACGTTTTCCAGCAGGTCCTGAGTATTGAACGCTTGTGTCCTCACTGATGGAAACGAACCAGACTATGGGGTCAGGTGTAAATGTGAAAACGCCCCCTTAATTTCCATCGTATTTAACAAATCTGTGGGGAAAAAAATATAAGTAAATAAATAAAAAGGAATAGCAATTAGCATATTATACAGAATCAAATTAGCTTTTTTTTGTCTAATTGCTTCTTGGTGTAGCCTGATCTTTACCCACCTAAGGTCAAATCTGTAAGGCTGTATAAATGTTTTATTTTTCTGTAAAATGAATATATCCGTGGAATTTCTAGCTCTAAGTATTAGCGAACACCGTCTCAACAGACTGGCTCATTACCCCTCGCTCTTTTCCCGCTCTTCCTGGAACGGACTTGTAAAGAAGCTAGGCGTGATTAGCGGGATAGCCTGCAGACTGAGAGTGTCGCTATCGAGGCATGTTTCTGACATTTCCTCTCGTCCACCGCGCAGGATAGCCAGCGGCAACAACACGAACAAATCCGAGAGCGATCAGGAGGACAACGACGACGTTAACGACAACGACTGGTCCTATGGGGCAGAAAAGAAAGGTGAGTGTCCTGGTATTAGCTTATTTATTACACAAAACTACAAAAAAAAAAAAAAAAAGATTTGCTCCTCTGCTATAAAAATATCCTGAGAGTTATCCTGGCCAGGTATGTCTGTCGCCACACTGACTCCAAAGATGTATATCTTTTATTATTATAATTTTTCTAACCCTGATAATAGAGATGAACCGGTCGATCTGAATCGTCTGGTTCTCAGCGTGATTGGCCGTGACCGGTGATCAGCTGATCAGTCTCAGATATAAATGATTCTGTACCGCGCGACAGAAACGCGATTTTTTTTTATGGCGTCACGTTATTACTAAAAGCGTCAGATCGTCAAACCCACTTGTCACACACACACACACACACACACCAGTTTCACAACACCACCAGTGCTAATTAGTTGGAAATCGCGCATGTTAAAAGCCTGCTAAAAGATGCTGAAGCCGTTTAAGGCAGTAAAACATCTGTTTCTTTATAATCCTACAGGTGGCGCACTCTGAACTATTTAGGTGTTGTAGCAGTGTTTAGAAATAGTAATACATAAGTTTCTCAGGTAAATATTAAACTCCTGTATTTGGAGTTAGTTTGTAGTGTTTAAATGCTGCGCTTGGCTTTTACGTAGGAAAATGTAAGTTATAAGGAACGAGCTACATTTAATTACTCATTATGCTTTTTTTTTTTAAGATTGATCTTTTTAACAAAATCTGGAAAAAATTTAATATCAAATCAGGATATTTATGAAATCATGATACTCCTTGAGTCGCAACTTGACCTGCATCAGCCTGAGGTCTCGTGATAATACTGCGAGGTGACGCTGATTCACTCGATATCGCCCTCATTTTATTCATCGTGAACACGTTCTCTCGCTGGTTTTGGGGAACAATTTTAACATTGCTTTAAATTTCAATTTGTTTAAAAAAATAATTGTGTTTGACGAATTGATGTGGCGTGTTCTTTAACAGCAGCTCGTCTCTTTTTTTCTGTTTCAGCCAAGAAGAGAAAGGCAGATAAGGTACTTTTACATTCTTTGAAACGTCCTGTTCCATTGGTAAGTTTTCTCGCTTCTGCGATGCCTGTAATTCCTTAATTAAAAAGAACCCTAATGAAATGATGGCCTTTCTAGTCCCGCCCTTTTTTTTTTTTTCTTTCCCTAGTTTACCGTACATTCATATCACGCTTTAGAGCGTTTATAGAAAAAATAAGATACGGAAAGAAATATTGCAGTATTTTTATTACATTTTTTTTATTTTTCCCCTCAACAGAATCCAAATTCACCGAGACGTTCGAAGTCACTAAAACACAAAAACAGTAAGTATCTGTAGCCGTGCTGAAGTGTAGCTACTGAACGCGGCGGCGATGTGCTGGCGTCGTCACGGCGATGTCATGATCAACTGCATCCAAGAGTTAATATTTGCAAATAGTTAGTGTAATTGTAGAAATGGTGAAGTTTTCCCAAACGATTGTTTACAGATAAGTGAGAACAGGAACTGTGTGTCTCATAGACGTTCCACAGGATTTATTCATATCATCAACTATATCTATTATGACATCTATTATGGTACTGGAGTAATTTATCGATTATTAATACAAATCATCGACCGTTCAGTTCAGGATTCACATCATTACTCCGTGGCTCTTATTCAGCTTTTACACGTTTTTTTTTTTTTTCCCAGCTTTTTAAAATGACTGTCTTTATCGTTAGTTAGCATGTGCCTAAAAAAAAACTAACTTATAATTATTTAAAAAAAGAACTTTTAATAAAAAAACTAACGTATAATTATTTTAAAAAAGAACTTTTAATAAAAAAAATAACGTATAATTATTTTAAAAAAGAACTTTTAATAAAAAAACTAACGTATAATTATTTTAAAAAAGAACTTTTAATAAAAAATAACGTATAATTATTTTAAAAAAGAACTTTTAATAAAAAAACTAACGTATAATTATTTTAAAAAAGAACTTTTAATAAAAAAAATAACATAATTATTTTAAAAAAGAACTTTTAATAAAAAAATAACGTATAATTATTTAAAAAAGAACTTTTAATAAAAAAAATAACGTATAATTATTTTAAAAAAGAACTTTTAATAAAAAACTAACGTATAATTATTTAAAAAAGAACTTTTAATAATGAAATATTTTTTAAAAAAGAATATTTAATTAAAAATGTGATGTCTTTGGTGTATTTACTAAATTACGATATGAGGTTTCTAAAAAAAAATTTACAGTCCCAAATTCCAAACAGTTGGCAAAAAAAACATCAGGAAAGAATTTCATCACCTTGAGCTACTGTATATTGAAACTCTACAAAAGCACAATGTGCGATTAAATACCGTGTCGATTTCATTATTTGTTGAAAATATGCACTCGGATTAAAACTGGTGGCTGCAACATCCTCAAAAGAAAGAAAAAGTTGGGACGGAAACCCCACACTGAGTAGGCATGAACGCCGATCCCTCAGACCTCGCTGTCTAAACCCCGTCATGTCGCTGATCTTTGACGTCCCATCTTTGATGTCTTTGACGTCCCATCTCACTGATTTGACTCTCGCGCCCTTCACACCGCAGAGTCTAATTTTTCTCATTCTGACGGCTGTTTATGGACTCAATCCCGCACACACGTTGGAGGTTTTTGGTTGTGAAGGCGTTTCCATCGCCATGTCCTTCACTCCACTCCATTCAGCAGTACAGCAGCCTGCACGGCTTAATATTATTAATCCTATTGAAAAAATATTGTCCAGCTTTATCTATATTGGATATTGTGTGTAAAAAAAAAAAAAAAATTGTAAAAAAAAACCTTCACGTATTGTAGGACAATGTTCGCAGTTAATTTTAACGATTAATGAAGTCGATTAACGATTTCTCAATAATCAAGTATGAAATAATCAAGTGTCACAAAAAGGAATGAATAAAACTGAATTAGAATCTCTCTAACTGTATGGATTTACACTTTAGACTTTCGTTATTAGCATTTATCAGATTAATAACAGAGAGTCGATTGAATCTATTGTTTGTTTATTGGGATTTTCTTTAAAAGCCAAAGATCTGTCTTCGTCCTTCAGCTTCGCTGGATCCTAAGCAGCGCCCGGAGTGAAGTTGTTGCCTGGAGACCGGTTTCCACAGCAGCGACCTCGCCGAGAGCTACCCATGATCCCGAGCGGCTCACCATACGGACGAAAACGAGAAACTAATCGGCGTCGATTCTCTATTCATTCAGTTTACACAACTGTTGTGATTTTTTTTGTTTGTTTGTTTGTTTTGTTTTTCTGGAATATTTGCACAACGAATCAGTGTCCTTCAGCGACCCTCCGCGCGACGGAGACGATCAGCGAGGACGCCGTCGGGCAGAACGAAGCGGCTCTGATGTGACTTCGCCGCCCGAACCTGCTGGAACGGACGGCCGAGAGAAGAAACGTGATCAAGATCAATCTTAATGCTGCTTATTTCACTGTTTTTTTTTTTTTTTTCTTTGTTTTGTTTTTTCACGGTTTTCGTCACATGTTTTTGAGCTGAACCATGACGCAGGAAGACTGAACGGTCTTGTGCTTTGACTGAGTAGTCCTGATCATGTTATTGTACCAGAGACTCGACTATTACGGACAATATCTGGCAACTTGAAACACACACGTATTCCTCTTTGGAGAATGAATGAATTTCCACATTTTCTCAGATTATTTTTGTTGTTGTTCTTGTTATTTTATTCGTTTTTTCCCCCCTTATCCTCTGTGTACTCGATGTTTACAGTGTAAAGTAATTATGTCTTGGCTGTGTTGTAACTGTACATATATTTGACTCGTTGAGGAAAATGCTGCTACACTGGCCATGAGCCACATGCTTACAGGCATGTCACACACACACACACACACACACAGAATAAACACAACTCAATACGACCTGTCTTTGTGTCTTATGACCGTTCGGTAATGTTTTAAACTGTTTTCTGAGAAGTGAGGTATGATTTGGGCTGGAATAGATTCAGTAGATCCGGTCAAAATCCTAATCGCAGGTCTAAAGACATGCGCCTGATCCCAGTGTTGCCATGACGACAGCTGTGGGCTAAATAGGGGTACAGGGATGATTTTTATTTGTTGCGCTTTCAACAAAAACGCACTTCTTGTTTCACGTTATGATAATAAAAACACTTTTGCATGAAACGTTTCATGTAAACTTTTACATTTACTGCAACATGAATTTGACATGGTTATGGACACTACAGATTTTTTTTTTTTACCAAAATCCGTAATGCTTTAAATTAAGCAACAATTTTTACAGGCCATACGCTTCTCGAAGCTTGCACCAATTTTAGTATCAATACTTTTAGTATCTATTATCGTTTAAAGCGAGACAGTATAACGTTGAAAATGGACATTTTGGGGCACGTATAAAATCTCTCCAAAACGGCTGAAGTTAGCAACTTAATAACTTAAAATAAAATTTAGGGATGCGAGATCGGGCACCTCCATGTTGCATAAACTACAGAAGGAGCTTCTTGGCACTCACTCACTCATCATCTATACAGCTTAATCCTGTATTCAGGGTCACGGGGGCCTGGAGCCTATCCCAGGAGACTTAGGGCACAGGGCAGGGTACACATGCCAATCCATTGCAGGGCACAGACACACACACACACACTGACACACTACAGGCAATTTGGGAACGCTAATTAGTCTAACCTACATGTCTTTGGACTGTGGGAGGAAACCCACCAAGCACGGGGAGAACATGCAAACTCCATGCACACAGACGGGAATCGAACCCAGACCCTGGCGGTGCAAGGCGACAGTGCTAACCACTACACCACCGTGCCGCCTTTTGACACGCACATATACTTTAGCTTAATAACTAAGGTATAAAATAATAACTTTGATAAAGGTCGGTATAAAATATGTTTAATACTTTTAGATGTTTAAAAAAGGACACTGTACATTTGTAGCACATGAGCATAAGGACAAGAAATTCACTTACATAAAGTTAATAACTAAATCTAATTCATTAACTATAAATATAAATAATGAAATAAACACAAGTTTGATGCAAAACAAGTTTGGTAACTCGACAATCAACTTCTAACGACACTCGATTATATAGTGACCTGAATTCCGGTTCATTTCAGGTGATTCGTGTTGAATCATTTGATTCAGCTCCTTAATGAGAGTCGACTCTGTCCGCGCCAAGACGAGTCGTTTCTCCTAAGCTGCTAAAAGGTCGCTGTACAGTGGACCTCGAATGATTACCGCTCTTTGCTGAACAACATCTGTACAAATCTGATAAGTAACATTATACAATAATTGGCAAAGCGTATCGTATAATAATTGTGTGTAAAAGTCGGTACAGCACTTGATGTTCTTTTAGTAAAGATTTGTTCATTAGTGCTGTCTTTCACACTCTGATTCATAAAATCATTGTAAACATAAACCTGTGTGTATGCGTCTCTTCTGATGCAGAACAGTTCATTGTACTCTGTATTTTTGTGTTTGATGTGTTTTACATTACTGTAAATCAAATCACTGTGATTACTGTTGTTCTTTTGGCTTCTCTGAGTTTGGAGGTTTCCTCCTGTACTCCCCAATGTGTTGTAGGCTGATTAGAAATTGTAGTTCCAAAGCAACCGTTGCTGTAGAGCATATCTGTGTGTGCTTGTGCACATGCTGGGGTGTGTGTTTGCCCTGAGATCCCTGGGACAGGCTCCAGGCCAAGCACAGGATAATCAGTATGGAAAAAACGAATGAATGAACCTCTCATGAACCTATCAGACGTTGTTCCCTTAATGTCTGGAGAACATATTTGAACCCTCTGTTTACATTTCTTTGTATCCAGCCAAAGTTATATTTAAGTGTAGAGAGCATAGTGACATACGACTTGGTCAGAATAACTGTGTATCGCCCCCTTTGAAATAATCCCATTTTGCCTGAAATGATTCATACACATTGCATACAAACTTACTTCTTTTGATTGTGTAAAGCTGCTTTGCGACAATGTCAATTGGTAAAAGTGCCATAGAAATAAAATTGACTTGACTTGACTTGAAATGAAGACATTTTTAACTTTTAACATCCAAGTGAAAGATACAACACCAACATGTCAG
This sequence comes from Clarias batrachus, assembly GCA_003987875.1. Lineage (NCBI taxonomy): Eukaryota > Metazoa > Chordata > Actinopteri > Siluriformes > Clariidae > Clarias > Clarias batrachus. The sequence goes on along the minus strand of QMIH01000661.1, from coordinate 289,885 downwards.
AAAAAAGAGATCACTGATTTGGAAAAGGATCACCCCCTCCTAAAAATGTGTGGCAAGTCACTGTCGAGGTGTGCAAGCACAAGTCAGGAGATGGATGCTAAAAATGTATCACTGCCTAGAAGCACAGTGAAGTCTATTATTAAAAAGTGGAAGGTATTTGGTATTTCACTCCAAACTGGATGAAGGACCCAGAAGGAAACTGGTCAGAGAGGCTAACAAGAGGCCTACAGTAACTCTGAAGCAGTTGCAGGAATTTATGACAAAGAGTGGGCATTGGGTGCATGTGACGATAATATAAAAAAGTTCTCCACAAATGTGACTTGTATAGGAGAGTTGCAAAAACACACCTTGTTCTGGCCAAATAAGACTCGAACTTATTTATTTCACTATTCCAACACCACCAAACAATATGTCTTATGGATGTGAATATGTCTGATATCGCTCGCCATCCAATACCATTCCTACAGTAAAGAGTGGAGGTGGTAATATCCTGTTATGGTGGTGTTTCTCTGCAACAGGGACTGGAGACACTTTTCACGATAAAAGGATAAATGGATGAGGTAGAATGAGTTGATGGAGAAAAAGGTGAACGTCCTTGCGTGGCCGAGTCAGAGCCCGGACGCAAACCCCATTGAAAATTTGTGGAATCGCTTGAAGACTAGACTGCAATCCTCCAATGGTCACTGTCAAATTTAACTTAACCTGAGCAGTTCTTTAAAGAAGAGTTGGCAAATATTGCAAAGTCAATTTGACAAAGCTTTGCGTGCCATTGAGAAGGTGATTAGCTTCACCTGATTGAGTGTACAAGTCATTTTTAGAAGGGGTGATCTTTTTCCATTCAGTTTTCTTCTTCTCTCTATTTTTTTCCTATGTTGGTGTTATATTTTTCACTAGGATGTTAAAAGTTGCAGTGAGTAAATATAAGCTGGATAAAACAAAAATGGAGTGTATGGTCAACTCGCTGCCACTTCTCGACATGCTGCTCCAAAGTTTTGGCAGCCCTTACCTGTCGTTCAGTAGCTATGAGCTCGGCCTGACGTACTTGTTTTCACCGTAGACGACGCTGTCTACTGTTACATTCGGCTGAGGAACACCTGTGATACAAAATCAAACACAAACAGAATTCCTGTTACATATAAAAACAAATCCTGTTTGGCCTGCCACCGGGGTAGCGTCATCATCGTCATTTATGCCGTACTGTGAGCGTGTTCCAAGCGTTCCTCACCAGATGTAACAGCAGGCAGCATCATAATCGACTTTTATGCCATACTGTGAGCTTGTTACAGGGGTTCCTCAATGGATGTAACAGTATGTAGTGTCATAATTGACTTTTAAGCCATACATTGAGCATGTTACAGGCATTCCTCACTGGATGGAACAGTAAATAGCGTCATAATCGGTTTTTATGCCGTACAGTGAGCGTGTTACAGACTAGGCGCGAGCGCATACGACAGGCAGAATTAAGGGCTGACGAATCATTGGAGCAGCGTGAGGAGTTACAGTGAGTTGACCGCACAATCTATTCGTAGGTAATGGTAGCACGCGGGTGAAGATTATATGCCATTTTTTTAAAACTATAATTAAGTTACGGCATCAATATTTAGCATTATGTTTCATGTGACCCTGATTTTTGTGTGATAGTGTGTGTGAGATAATGGCACATTTAGCGCGGATAATAAGATGACTGAGGAAACATCACCAGGTGTTCTGAACGGCATTATAAAAAAGCTTCTAGATGGAAGTTTGAATAAAACTAAAGCTGTGTGCTTGGGCTGCCTTCAAGGGGAACTATTTTTTTTAAAAAATACATTACATGTAGGTCACTGAATAAAGCTTTGAAAGTGAGGCAGAAGAAAGACATTTAGCTGAAGCATGCGCTAGCCAATTGTGCTAGCCAAGTTGGAAAGGAGATAACGGACCAGGTCACCCCTATTGAAGCAGACAGGACTCGCAATATGATTACTGCTGCAAGGAGTTTACCATTTGAGATTTTTTTTTTATTTAACATTTGTTAAATGATAATGTTTGAGATATTATAAAACTGTATAATCTGTTTCCTCTAACCAGGTTTGTCATACATTTCTTCATTCCAACACTGCACATTTATGATTCAAGTGAGTATTTTAAAATTGTGATTAATCACAGACTATGACTGCAATACTCGTTTAACTAGATCACATTTTTAATCGACTGACAGCACACGCATACAGGGCACTAGCCATCGATCTATTAAAACTCGATTCACGAGATCCGGGACTTCAAAAGATTCGAGTCACTCTGAACGATTCATTCAGTCGAGCAGGGGGAGAGAAGCCACGCCCACAGCCTCGCTCGCGCTCTGATAATCCGCCGCCATTGGTCCAACGGTTAAACGGTTCTTACGAAGCACCATTACGACATAATGGGGAGGGTGCGATGATATGACACTTGATAGAGAGAGGAGCTGACACGCAAAGCGTGGAGTGCAGTACTGACATCAGGAAATTAGCCTGCTTTTATTATTTTTAAATGTGAAATTTATTACTGGAGCGGCGACTTTTTTTTGTTGCAGTTTTAAAGTCCGGTGGAAATGGCGTCCCGAGCGGGGTTCACTGCTCCACCCGGCCCCCCGGTGCTCAACCCCGGGATGAACTCTCCCGGACACCCACGGATGGCAGCGATGAACCCGGCCTACCGAGCGATGCCGAGTCCGGCCACTCAGTATCCGGTAAACGCTTTATAAGTATAAAGGTTTAAGTTTAATTTTGATTGAAAACACCGAACTTTAAACTTTTAACTGTTTTGTTTCAGGAAGTAGGTAACTGTTTTAGTTTCTTAGAGTGCTAAGCTAAATCGCTAACGCATACATACTGGTTAAATTAACAACTCGAAAGCAATTAAACACTAATATATTTTTCGCATGTCTTACTCCGCATTGCTGATGATTTTCCGTTGGTACATTTAGAAACAGGCGTGCTTGTTTGTTTGTTTTTTGTTTGTTTCAAAACTCGCCTTTCACTTAGTGTTCGCTCCAACTTCCGTATTTAGCAAGAGTTTATGGGCACAATCCCAAATTGCCTCGGGCTCCCTGCACACGCGCACTACATCCAACAGTGGTCACTACTGCTTCCCTCACTACATCTAGTGTCCTATATGCTGATTTGAAATACGAATGAATAATTGGGCGCACTGGCGAACAATACAACCGTTGAATATCGCGCGTAATCTGGAAAAAAGCGATATAAAGGTATGAATTATATGTTTTATAAGATGGATAAAATTCATTCTTAATTAAGCGCACTTTTTTGCGTTATGCCATACAGTTGGGTCACGTGATGCAAAAGTGGGCGGGAGATCAGTAAAGTGAAGTCAAAACTGTTTTTTTTTTAATTCGCATTAAATTACAATATTTAGGCTAAACCTTACCAAAGGTGAACATGGGTAGTATATTTAATATGTTCATCGATTTTCATCTGTCTCAGTATAATTATACTGAAGTTCAATTATTTATCTATGATATATTTTAAACAGAAGTTCTCTTTGGCCGGTGTTTGCTCAGGTAGTTCCATCACAGGTGCGGTTGTTTTTACTTGGTCTTCTTTGTTGCTTAACGGCGGTTGGTATCCCGTTGGTTACATTCCCGCCAGCTCTAGGTCTCGCTCTCCCTCATGTTCCCGGGCCTCTTCCCAGACCAGCCTTCTTTAAAAACCTCTAACGATCCCTTTTCTGATCTTGTCTCGACTCGTTCTGTGTCTCAGATTTTTCAGTTTGCCTTATCCGGCACTTCCACACACTCTTTCTTCTCAAAACATTTCCCTATAGATCTCTCACCTCAGCTTCCCACAAAGAAGAAAGTGTGTGTGGAAGTGCCGGATAAAGGAGATGAAAAGTTCAAGATGCAGAACAAGTCACGACAAGATCGAGGAAGGAAGCATTCGATGTGGGGGTGTAGTTTTGTTTTATTTTTTTTTTGAAGGAAGGCTTGTCTGGAAAAGTGTCCTGGAAGATGTCCTTGGAAAAGTGATTCCCATTTTAAAAGACTCTTTACATTGCCCGCTACGCTCAGCAGTCTCACTGTCATGGCATTGCACACACAGTCCTGCTTGGGTGATTACCTGTAATAATTAGGGTTGTGTTCGTTACAGTTCTTAGTCTGTTAATGAATCCTTTTTTTTTTTTTTTTCAGATATTTTTTTTATCCTCATCAAATCGTCGTTGTCCTGTATTGAATGAAAATGTCTCGTTTTTGTTTTATTATCTCACTTCTGTTGTCATTGTAATTTTGTCTTTCTCCACACTGTACCTTTCCTTTCTGAATTTGGCAATTTGATACTGACTTTTTTTTTTTTAGTTTTTCTTTTGATTGAATCTTTTGCCAAATCATCAGCGCTCTTATTTCCCCGTATATCCATATTCACTGCAGCTCTATGTTTCTCTGATTCCTAGTCCTTAGACTCATCTGTGAAGACCTATACTGACTAGAAGTCTAAAGATAGCGTATATCTATTCTATAGTATATGCTAACTAGCTCAGATGTCTCATCAATATGCTTGATCATTAATATTTTCAAATCAATATTTGGTGTTTCTGATACCCAGAGGTATCCTCAGCAATTTCTCCATATCTGCCAATATATATATATGTATATATATGTGTCGGAGGCTTTTAACACGGGTTGTTGTTGATAATATAACGCTATAAAATGTGTTTCTGTTGCGCCGCTCAGAAGCTTCTGCGCTCAGTACAGAGTGGTTTATATCTGAGGCCGATCACCGGTCACGGCCAATCATGCTGACAACCAGACGATTCTGCTCACTGGCCGATCGACCGGTTCATCTCCATTATAAATGTAAAAATCGATCAAAAACACCACACAAGAATTATCATTCATAACAATCAATCTCTTTATTCATCTTACAAAGCGCACTCCCCTGGTGAGACACCTCCAACACTTTCCCTCCATCATATGTGCATTTTGAGTAGCAGTCCCTCTTTCCACACAATTCTCTAACCTTTTTCCCACATCACAGCCACTTTCTCTGTTTTGTTTATTTGAGCTTTTCTTACTCTATCCTCATGGAGTATTACGGTTTTTCACGCTTTCCTGAACGCACTTTAGTAGGCAGCCACCAAGCCTCTTTATTCCACTGAGTTTACTGGCCTGTTATTTACTATTCATTCTATCAGCCATCGGTCTGTCATTCCCCGGTACACTGGTAACACTTTTCCTGGATTTCTTATTGGAATGATGGTTGCCTCCTTGCAGTGTTCTGGCGATCTCCCCTCCTCACATATATACGATCATATCAACTTTTATGTCATACCGTGAGGTAATAATCTATCTTTATGTGGTCACCAGGTCATGAAGTTGACCCCTCACAGAATGTAAAAGTAGGCAGCGTCGTCTGTTTTTTTGTTTGTTTGTTTGTTTTTTCCCCCGCATTCCAGTACGACCCAACAAAGGGCTATCGGACCCGTCCCAAAACAGCTGTTAGAGAAATGGACATTGTATCATGATGAACACAGCCGTCAAGAAAATTCCCTCATGAAGCCCCTGGCATGTGCAGTTTCCCTCTCTCTCTCTTTCTCTCTCTCTCTCTCTCTCTCTCTCTCTCTCTCTCTCTCTCTCTCAAGTGTAGTATCTGTTCTCTCTCTCTCTCTTCTGGTGCAAGTCCTGAATCGACACAGTTCCTTCAAAACATCCAAGTATAATTCATGCTTTCAAACGATAGTTCTTTGAAGCCTCTGTGAATTCCACCTATTACATTTAAAGTGATGCTATCTTTCATTACTTATAATACCTTATTTATAGTTGAATATCGTATGAATAATACATTAATAATATAATAATATAGTATGAATATCATTTGTTTAATTTTAATAGAACTCAACATGATTGATTATATTCCCTGCCTCCTGTTCTTTCCCTCGCATGCAAACCAGAAATGTGGACAGATGGAGCCACGACTAAACCTCTAGTGTTATAAATTTCTTGTTATGACAATCAGCTATTTTTGAGAAGTCGACTAAACCCTTCATTTTCACTTTTGATGTATATTAGGACATAATAACCCAGCATCAGTGATCTCTCTCTCTCTCTCTCGTTTTCCCATTGAGCTCCTCTACAAACACCTTTATTGTACTTAGTTTTTATTCAAGCTTGCCATGTGGCCTGGCTTTCAGCCACATGCGCTCTTTGTGGTGATTTACTTACTGGTTAAACTGGTTTGTTGTGTTTCCTGGGTGTGCCAGACACGCTCACCGTATCCGTATTGTGTGTCAGTTCCATGGAACTGACTTTAAATAGTTTTTAGGCGCCAAACAAACGGTAGGTTCAGACCTCTTATTATTAGCTTCTCGTCAGCTAATGACGCGCCGTATTCATCAATCTTCAAGGAATCCTCTCGGAGACCTCCGGACTTGGCTTAAAAACGTATTGCTAAGGTTAATGGCTTAAGACTGATTGAGGACCAGCCTCAGAGCATGTCTGAGCAAGGAAAAGACAACAAGGTGTATCTCGGTGTATGGACTGGGATGAAACGGTTGCCAGGTACGGCGCATTCTCCTGAACACCGTGATCGTGCTGGTGATGCGCTGGTCGACCCGCGAAGGCAGGACCCATGAACGTACGTTAGGATCAGAGAATATCTTAAGAAAATGTTGCAGGTCAACGACTGACGAAATTGTATTCAAAGGCAGCATACATAATAATAAGAGTGGAGAAAAAAAATTACTTCTGCTTGCTTTCCTTCATTCTGTCATTACGCACGCGGTATACAGACACACACACACACACACACACATGCGCGCGCAGGCAGATTTATCATCACGCTCACTTTTTCCCCCTAAATGGTATCTGTAGCTTCTGCTTACGCTGTGCTTACACCGCCGACTCGAAACCTCTTATGTTTTTGTCAGCATTGTTTTTTATTTTTTTCTGCAGGGGGGGTTGGGGTAGGTAAGTTCACCCTCTCTTCCTGCCGTCAGTGCGCTCCTCCGGCACATTCATCAGTCTAGTGCTACGTGGTTTTTGCGGGTTGGCAGGCGTGCACACTCGCTTGATTTGCACACATTAGAACACATCGCTCTTAATTATGATGTATTATAAGCTAATCAGACATGTTTATTTACTTTAAATTATTTCCTGATTATTCACCATGCTTTTTTTTTTTTTTTTATTAAGTCAATTTGAAAGTAACTGGAGATAAATATTTCCGCTCTTTACTGTGATTGCTGGCGTGCATGCCTCCTCCTCCTCCTCACTACTTCTTGCAGTTCTTCACTTTAGGAGCTCATTTAAGTGTTAAGATGTTTCATGAAACTTATGATGCATTTTATCTTTTAATTTTTACAGAGAATTCTTGCGAAATGTCCACGTATAATTAAAATACGGCCCCATGACCTCTTTGAGCATATCGCCTTTACACATGATCTTATGGTGTGTGTGTGTGTGTGTGTGTGTGTGTTTACACAGCGTCCTGGCATCCCTCCTGTGCGTGGCATGCCCATGGGCGCGATGGGTTCCATGGGTTCTCCGATGCCCGGGCCGTCGTATGGTGGCACCATGGGCGTTCGGCCTGGCATGCCCCAAACCGCCTTGGACCCGGCCCGCAAGAGACTCCTGCAACACCAACAACAGCAGCAGCAGGTGGCGGGGATGATGGGACCTCGGCGTGGGTGAGTCTCAGCAGGTCATTTGGTACTCATAATCGTACTTGTGACGAGTTATGAAGTACGACATTGATCCGTATGAAATTGTATTCTGGTTTTAGGCTGAAACGACGCAAAATGGCAGACAAAGTTCTACCCCAGAGGGTGAGTTCCAGCTATCACGTCTGTCTGTGTCTGTCTGTGTCTGTCTGTGTCTGTCTGTGTCTGTCTGTCTGTGTCTGTCTGTGTCTGTCTGTGTCTGTCTCTGTCTGTCTCTGTCTGTCTCTGTCTGTCTCTGTCTGTCTCTGTCTGTGTCTCTGCACTTCATCAACGGGTGTTGAAGTGTTATTTTGTTTGTTTGGTGTGAGACAGATTCGGGACCTGGTTCCTGAGTCTCAGGCCTACATGGACCTTCTGGCGTTTGAGAGGAAGCTGGACCAGACCATCGCTCGCAAGCGCATGGAGATCCAGGAGGCCATCAAGAAGCCCATCACGGTAACACAAACAAGCTTTCTGTCTAGGTTTGGGGTTGGGCATCGTTAAAATTGTAAAATGTAAAAAATTGTCCTCCTTTTCTGTGTTAAAACTATTATCTTTGTAAACCTCAAACTTCCATAAAGGTTTTAAAAAAAATTTTTTTAATCGGACACGAATGGAGATTCGACACTTTCACAGAAATGTCTTTACGTGTCTAGATGAGCATGACTGTGTGTATGATCAGTATGATCACTGTCTCATTCTTGTCTCACTTTGGTCCCTAAAGCAAAAGCGTAAGCTGAGGATCTACATCTCCAACACCTGCACGCCTGCCAAACCTGAGGGTGAGGAGTCTGAGAAGGTGGCATCATGGGAGCTTCGAGTGGAGGGCAAACTCCTGGAGGATGTAAGTTAACCGCAGTGGGCGTATAGAACAAGCACGATATTATAAACCTGCTCTGTTCTGATTAGCCGTTAGCGCTAAATGTAATTTTAGTATTTGGGTGTTTTTGTTAGTGATTTAACATTTATATCCGAGATAAATATTGACGTTCTTGATGCTTCTGTCTCATTTTTATTGTTGCTGTGTGTTTCGGTTGTGCTGAGTCGGCTTTTAAAATATTTCTCAGTGATTTAAAGTTAAGATCTTTTTAATTGTATTTTTCGGGAGTGGTTTATAAGTAATGTCTCATCACATCTGAGGTAAATGTTGACATTCTGGACATGTTTCTTTACTTCTCAGCGCCTTTGTGTGTTGTTTTTACCTGGATTGTTCTGTTCCATCTTCAGGCATTAGTTGACGCCACAAGTAATTACGGTGTAATTTTGGTGGTTCTGAGCGTTTTCGCAGTAATTTATTCTCGGATCTGAGGTAAATGCTGCCCTTCTGGATGCGTCTTTCTGGGCTTTACGGTCGAGTCGTGTTTCTGTTGTGCTATGTCACCTGTGTTGAAATCATTATCCTTATCCTCAATGTTATTGGCTAGCTTATGATCAGCATACGTTTATCCTTGTTGCCTAGAAACGGCGCATTAAAAATTTTCAACACTTGAAAAGTGAATCTGTCGATTGTTGTCTCAGAGTTGCTGCCATCTCTATAAATAAAAGAGAGGTTTGGCTGCATGTTGGTCAGAACTTGTATCATTATATCAGAACTGATATCTTTGTGTTTCATCCATTGGAGGCACCTGAAACCAGAAGCTCTCAAACATTTGTCTGTGCTGTATGTCTGTCCAGCCAGATTTTGTCACAGCATCACGCAAAACTGTCTGGACGGAATTTAATGAAACATTGAAAGTCCTTCAGTAGTTGCCTGAACTTAAACCTGCACCATTAATGAAATGTTGAGTAGAAGTGAACTTTTGTGCCAGATTATAAACCGCAAATTCTGACCACATACTGCACACGTGTCAAACTGTGGGCGCGTCTTAAATCAAACGCTGGACAGAATTCAGTGAAACTTTTGCAGTACTGAGGTTTAATCTGCACCAGTGAAATCAAAATGTTGAGTTAAAGCGAACAGTTATGAACAGTTATGTGTGGGATTTAATAATCTACTTTAAARTAAGCWACTAATGCGCTACTGTCTCAATGTAAACAAACAGCTGCACCAATAGATATTAATTATAAAAGATAAACTGAACATTTTTACCGGGATTAGTTCATATTTTCACTTTGACCATTTTTTTTGTTGTTGTGAATTTTATCGTGCTGACAAGACAAAACTTCATCCGAATCTTTATCTGATCTACCCTTTCATCTGTGATTCACTCCCCGATTCCTGAGTGTATTAGTTTGTCTGACGACGAAAGAAGTACAACTTGGTGTAAACAAGGCGTAAGATACCCAACCTTACAGAATGTGATCTCGTTGTATTATTTAAGCTAGACAGAGTTCTGCCGTAATATCACTGATTACATTTAATTATTTCTAAAAACTGTTTAACCATCAATGACGAGTACGTCTGCTACTATCAATATAAAAAAAAATTATTTTTTTTAAATTACTTTTTTTTTTTTTGCCAGATACAAATCTTTGCAGTTAATGAGTTAAATGTAAATAGCAAACTCAATTCTGCTGTTCTGCTTTTTTCCCCCCACCTTTTGAAGAGCAAAATGTTTTTGATGAGGTTATAAAAACATTGGTTAAAGATGAGGTAACTATCGTAGAGAAGAGTTTGCGTTTTCTCCTGGAATGTTTCTCGTTCTCCAGAAGAGGCAAATCGGCACAGAGCATTGAGATTCAAATGTAGCAGTGAAATGTCAAACAAGGCCTTGTAAGATCTCAGAGCTGTTTTTCATCCCTCCACATGCCTTCAGCCAACTCTCAGAACCAGATGCGCTGGGGAAATTTCCCAAGACGACTACGCCCCACAGCTCGAAGGCTTTCACAAAGGGCTCTAAAATGAAGAATTGAAACCTTGTGTGGAGGACGAGGGCCTGAAATGATGCACAGAGCCACCTGAAGAAGGAGAAAAGAAGAGGAACTGCCTTTCCGTTTTTTTTTTCCCCCTCTCTCTTTGCTTTCTGATTCAGTGGTTAAGATGGCATGAGTGTAGGCAAAAATAAGGGAAATAGTTGTGCAAGTGCTGGAAGGGGAGTGTGTGTGTGTTTAGACATAAACAATGCAACATCAGTGTGTTAACCAAGAACATAACCGACTAACCACCCTCCCCCGCCCTCTCCATCTATAGCCTGGGAAACAGAAGAGAAAGTTTTCTTCCTTCTTTAAAAGCCTGGTGATTGAGCTGGATAAGGAGCTGTACGGTCCAGACAACCACCTGGTGGAGGTAAAGCAGTTCATAGAGCACAACCCTAAACACACAGCTACCTCTGACATGATGCACGCATGCATGCACGTCAAAAATATTAAAATACTATTTGACAGGGGGAACCCCTGAGACCCGGAAAGTAATAATGGACCACCTGACGACATTATATATAATATAACAAAACACCGGGGCTGATTAGATTTGTGTTGTTATTCTGGTAGTACAGTGGAACCTTGGATTGTGAGCGTAATTTGTTCCGGAAGAGAGCTTGTATATCAAAACACTCGTTAATTAAAGCAAATTTTTCCATAAGAAATAGTGGAGACCCAAATTATTCATTCCCAAAAATAAATTTAAAAAAATAATACAAAATATAAAATAAAATTAACAATTAACAAATTAACCTGCACTTTACCTTTGAAAAGAATCGCGACAGACCAGTGTGTCTGATTTTACTAGTACACGCATGCACGTTGATTATACCAGTGAGAGACAAGCACTAAGACCCAGCAGAGGAGACGATTACCCACAATGCCCCAGCGCAAGAGAGAGAAAACCATTGGCTCACTTATGATCACGTGACGCTCGGCGTCAAAACAAGAAGCGCATGCGTGATGCATGATACGGAGTACTCGTAAACCAAGACTTGCTCGTTTTTCAAGTCAAAATTTATTAATAACCTTTGCTCATCTTGCAGAATACTCGCAATCCGAGGTTCCACTGTATAATTTGTAGTAGGAAGTTGTTCCTGAACAAAACCAAAAAAAAAAAAAAAATTGGCTTCTACTACAAAGGGACGCTTTGTTTGGTCACCCTGCCCCCAATCTAAATTGAAAAATATCATTTTCTAAATATAATAAATATTGCAGTGCTTTACTGAGTGGAGTTAAAAAAAAATACTAAATTAAAATAATCAATTTGTTAATAAATATTTACATAAATAATTGATTATAAAACACTAATATTTTATATAATTATATTATTAAAATAATTAGAAAGCAGGCTTATTATTTGCATTTACATGCAGCTATATATTTTAAGGCATTTATTTAAGTACAATATTTATTTGAAAAAAAATGTAATACTATATTTTATGTCTTTTTTTTTACGCCTTTTTCCTTACCCACAATGTATTTTAAATATCTATTTGCCAGCAGTGATGTAATTTTTATATTTATTTTTTAAATTACTTGGGTAAATATTTGGCTTAATATTGTGCTTCAAGTAAATAAACAAAATGTTATTGATGAGTAAATTAATATTTTTTAAAAATGGGTATCTGCAGGTAAATGCATATAATGAGTAAGTTCTAGTCAATTAATATTCTAATTTATCATATAAAATCCTTCTGTTCCTGCTCCGTGTATACTGCGTTGTATTAAGTGTGTCGTTCCTGTTGGGCTCTGCAGTGGCACAGGATGCCGACCACTCAGGAGACGGATGGCTTTCAGGTGAAGCGGCCCGGAGACGTGAATGTGAAATGCACACTGCTGCTCATGCTGGACCACCAGGTAACGAGTGCCAATACTTTTGCAAAACTGACTTTCTTTTTACGTACGTCATGGCTGCGATCACGCACCTAGCGATCTGGTTGCGAAGACAATGCGTGGTCCGTTATCCTGCAAATCCAGCACATTAACCTCGATTTTTTCCTCCTGCGTTTCGTGCCCGAAGCCGCCGCAGTACAAACTGGACCCGCGGTTAGCGCGTCTCCTTGGCGTCCACACTCAGACCCGCGCCAGCATCATGCAGGCGCTCTGGCTCTACATCAAGAACAACAAGCTGCAGGACTGCCACGAGAAAGAATACATCAACTGCAACCGCTACTTCAGACAGGTGCGTGCGCTGTAACGGGTACCCGGGGACTAGCGGCGAGCGCTTGACTTAACGTGGCGGCGTCTCGTTTCAGATCTTCGCCTGCCACAGAATGAGGTTCTCCGAGATCCCCATGAAGCTAGCGGGACTCCTGCAGCACCCGGACCCCATCGTCATCAACCACATCATCAGGTGTGTATACGCGATGCTTTTAACTCGGTGCCACGTGCGCGCGTGCGCGCACACACACACACACATATATATATATATATATAGCGCTGTATTTTTCTTTTAAAAAAAAATTAAAATCCCTTTCTCATGGACAGCGTGGACCCGAACGACCAGAAGAAGACGGCCTGCTTCGACATCGACGTAGAAGTGGACGATCCGCTGAAGAGCCAGATGAGCAGCTTCCTGTCCTCAACCACCAACCAGCAGGAGATCGCAGCCCTGGAGATGAAGGTGATGACCGCACTGCTGATGATGATCATGTGATCGAGTCACAGTATGGTGGCTTGGTTAGTTTCCTTGTGAGACCTGACGGGATGGTCTGTTTTTGTTACTCATCAGATCCATGAGACCATCGAGTCGATAAACCAGCTGAAAACGCAGCGAGACTTCATGCTGAGCTTCAGCAACAACCCTCAGGACTTCATCCAGGACTGGCTCAAGTCTCAGAGCCGAGACCTCAAGGTACCACAATCCCTGAACCGCAACGGTGAAATATTCAGAGCAGGAAAGTGTGTGTGTGTGTGTGTGTGTGTGTGTTATGTACAATGTATATGTATAAAAATCAAACGTTGTTTTTTTACACACCTCAGTGTGTGTGTGTGTACTTAATTGTTGCACATTGAGCCCCGCCTCCAAAATCTGTGAGGTTATTACGGAAGAAACTTCTCCCCCTTACTAAGAAAAAAAGGAAACCGGAGCAAATTTTAGACACCAGATATAACAAAGCAACGAAGGGTTGAATTTGTGGTGTTGTCTCCATGGCGATAATTAGTCACATAGTGTTTAGCTGTAAGGGTATATCGTTATAGGGACGGCTGTGAATATGCACAATTTTAAGCCAAGAATTTGGAGTTACTCAGCTGCTGAGCTCGTGAGATCAGGACTGGTTTTCATTAAAAAGTCATTTGGGCCGACTTAGTGGCGCTGCTATGATGTGTGTGTGTGTGTGTGTGTGTGTGTGTGTGTGTGTGTGTGTTGTGTGATTCAGCTGATGACCGACACTGCCGGGAACCCAGAGGAGGAGAGGAGGAGCGAGTTCTACCAGGCTCCCTGGATCCAGGAGGCCGTGGGCCGCTACGTATTCTCCAAGGTACGCGCGTCCTGGCACGATCTCGCCGTACTGTAGACACAGCTGCCTGCTTCGGCTGACTTCAGAACTGATGCAACTTTTAACGATCTTGAATTAAAGCTGCAGTCTGTTTTAAAGTTTTAAAGAACTCCTGGTCTAGAAATGATCAGTTCCCTGTATGGTTGTTTTTTTTTGTTTGTTTGTTTTGTTTTTTTATGCCGAGTCATGCACCGTGCTTTAGCAGTATGCACTTACACTACAGTTTCCATTGCAGTTCACGTCACCGGCACTAGAACGCTACTACAATAATGACACTTAAATGATAAAAATAGTCAAATAATCTGTTGTCCGAGTTAATATGATGTTCCACCATTACACACACAGCCGGGTAACTGCTCTTCCATTATGGGAAGCCATTAGGGTCATATGTTTAATTTGCGCTTAAAAAAATAATAGCACATTAAAAAATCTGGATTAATCACATGCATTAATATGTTAATATTTATAGTCCTAGTTTTTTTTTTTTTTTTAATCTTAATACTCCCTCATGTGTAAGGTAAAGAATCTTGTGTTTTGGTGGATCTCAGGTCCAGCAGAGGAGACAGGAGCTGGAGCAGGTACTCGGTATCCGCCTCACCTGAGCCCCAGAGGACCCGCTTCAAACAGAGAGAGGCGGCGTCGACTTGGAGACCTGGGAAATAAATGCTGCAAGTCTTTGTACTATGCATTTTTTTTTTTTTTTTTTGCTTAAAATGTGATGAGATTTCCTCAGGTCATAGATTTGTCGCTGTTGTAATATTTTCTTGTTTGAAAGCATTTTGTTCCTATTGTTCACATTCTAGTGTGTATGTGCCTTTTCTTTGGTAATACATACCAAATTTGGATTGTGTGTGTGTGTGTGTGTGTGGGAGTGTTTGTGTGTATGTCAGTGCCATTTTTTGTTTCGAACAAGTTTCTAAGCCATATCTGCCTTGTTTCTTATTCGTGTTTCTTATGAGATGAAGATGGAAGGTTGTGTTTAATACACACGTCTCTCTGATTTTAGGAGACTTCACCCAAAATGTAGTGTTTACATTTTGTGTGTGTGTGTGTGAGACTGCTCTTACGGTGCCAGAACACGTGTTGTGTTCCTAAACAGCAGGTAAGAGGAGTGTAAGCCATTTGTAACGCTCCTCTCCGATGGCCTTAAACATAAAGGAATCGTCTGATTCCTGACCGTAACACATCCGTGATCAGACCACGGAGCTGGGTTCATGTCTATCCAGATTTATCAGAATATCTGAGACGCTCCAGGTTTGCCTTTGACTTGAAATTTGATCGGTGGTTGTTGGATATCGCGAGCGCTACCGAAGCCTGGAGAGGACATTTCAATCGTTCGCCCTTTTTTTTTTTTTTTCCTTCTTTTTTGTTCCTTTAGTTTTTAATGTGGTACTAAAACCGAGGCAGGAAATGGGCTGTATTTATCGAAGCGCTGTCAGCTATGCCAAGTTTGAAATTTTTTGGTTCTTATTTTTTTACTTCTTTTTTTTTTTTCTTTCTTGTTAAATGAAATGTAGAGTAATGCTGCAGTTGGCAGCAGAAATGCCGTCCCTCGACTTTTTAAAACTTTGCAATTTTGTCACGTACATCATATTAGGAAGGGGAAATTAATTTGGATAATTTGTGAAATATTCCATCAATAAAGGTTTTTGTTTGTTTAGATCCAATAACCCTTGGTTCATGAAGAGTTTCCTCACACCACCACACTTACACACAGTAATGCCCTCAGGGTGACGGGCAGTGTGTTTCATAATCAGATCAATGATTCTTTCCAAGGACGAGAGCCATTGTAGATGTTTGAACAGCTTCCTCGCTGTTACGATACTGCTGGTTTGGAAAACCTGAAATAATATTACATATACTGATACCTCAGCAAACGAATTTAATCAGAAAACCCCAAAATATTACCCTTTTCCAACACTATAATCATATTTTTTCATATAAAACCGATCAAAATATTCAGAAAAGACATGAAGTAAAATATGAAATAATTAGACATTAAACCTAACTTGGCCTTAATGAAGCTTTAATTTGCTTGGCTTTCCACTGACGCAAACAAATTCTGAGTGGCTCCCGGACGTACGGGTGACTCAGCTGGTGTTTGGTTCGTTCGCTCGTATGTCGAGGCAAAAAATTAATAAATAAATGAATCACCCTTCCATGTTTGTGTGTATTTGAGACATGTACCATGTGGAAAAGTTTAAATGAGGCAGGGATAAAAACTTATGCACAGCAACCAACACGCTACTTTCCGTCGCACAAGCCCGAGCTTCGGGTCTACACCGCCGTCTTGTTTGTATGAACCAAATCGTGGAAACGATTCACAGAGAGCTCAAGAAGTTTTTTTAATGCTGTTTGCGTTTAATGCAGGTTCGAGTTTACCGGCTTGTTGCCTTGGTAACCACCCCAACGACAGCGCTTCTCAGCCATGTTAAAGCCATAGTGTATGTTTTTTGTTTATGTTTTTCTTCTGGTTTGAGCTTCTTACATTCCGTGTGTGTACTTTTAAAAGTTTTAAGATTGTGCTGTCAGAAAATTGACTCAGGAGGAGAGATGATTTATATGAACGTGAACGCTTAAAGGGGCGGTTTGGGGAGGGAAGGGGGGCGCTAATTAAAAATAAGGTTTTACATTTAGTTTAAGCTCAAGGCAATCAGCTGAGAAATATTTCCTGAAATCGACAAAAGTCCAAGTAGTCTAAAGCTACAATAATCAGCATGGCTAGTTATATTTTGCGAACTCTCACCGAGATCAATCACAATGAGCCTTCATTATCTTATTTAATAACAAAGTGTTTTAAATTGAGCATGTATGTTACACAATACGTATCACAGTCTTATCATTTTGCACAAATAAATAAATAAGTAAATAGAGTAAAATGTACCAATAAAATGGCTAGCGGTTCAGATAGATCTGGACCAGTGTTTCTAAAACACACAGGTAATTAAAAAAATGTACGGGTACGTCGTTTTGTTTAACGTTGTTCAGTTCTCGAGTAAAATAGATTTACAAAAGCATCAAGGGCGTTTAAAGGAGCGGCAGGAAGCCGTACTTTGACACGTGCGCACAAAATGATGCTAACATTTGTAGCTTCCTGTGTAAACGGCCCTGCGCGGTAAATGTTGCCAAATAATTAGTCACGCAAACTACAAATGCGTAATAAATAGCCATGTTCAGTTGTAGTTCGTCTCTTTTGGCCGTCTCCAATGGTTAACCGTTATTGCTTGTGGGCGTGGCCTGTCCCCCACACACATTCTAATGCTATGTATAACTTTAATTAGTGACGCATGCTGGCAGATGATGTAGAAAGGTGTTTTTTTTTCCTGAACCGTCCCTATAAATCCATAACGCGATGATGATGATGATGAGTGTTAGCAGCAGGTTTTTTTATTTTTTTTATTTTTTGTATTATTAAACCTTGGCCTGTGATTTTATTACAGTTACTATAACTTCCTGTATTCAATGTGCCATTGTTTTTAAGCATATGATGTACTTCTATTTTTGTATAACCTGTTGAATGGAAAAAATTTTTTGATGAGGTCTGTTTTGTACGTTTTGACATGTGATCTGTACATTTTATATTCCTCAAAGCTCTTTTTGTATTTTTATCAGTCTTCTTTTCATGGAAGTATTTTAGTTTCATAATTTAGATAGGTAGATATTTTTTTTTTTTTTTTTAATCCCAAAGGGAAATTATAATTTATGCATATCCCGGTTAGGAAGCTGGGGTCAGAGTGCACGGCCAGCCAGGATACAGCGCCCCCTGGAGCAGACAGGGTTCAGGGCTTTGCTCAAGGGCTTGAACTACTGACCTTCCAACCAGAAACCCAGTAACCTACAGCCTTAACCATTTGAGCTCTGGTATATATATATCTGACTGGAGGGATTTCTGCGATACAGTACGAACCTGAGGAGAGAGACACACACACAAGCTCTTCACTTCAAAAGAATTATTTAAATAAGCTGCTGTATTTATAGGAAAATTTAGTGCCTTTGATCATTCTTACATCCTTGTCCTTGTTTGTGCAAGGCAATGATCTCAAATTTACAGACCATTCTCATGACTTTTCTGATATGCGGTCAAAACAAACATCAACAACTCTCTAGAAAGTGCAGATATTTAATGTGTTCTAAATCAGGTACACCTGAGGCATCTAACATGTGCTTGAGATAACATCTGATTTACACACTTCTGCTCTAATGAGGGATTTTTCAGGGGATTGAAAATGGTGTCAACACGTAGCCGGGTATTTTTAAAACTGAGATTTTTCTACTTTTACTATATTTTTAAAAATAATTCTGTTCACACGACCTACGCTTAAAAAACAAAACAACAATGAAACCGCAAAACGCCCTGTTGTGCTGTCAGAAGCGTCCCTAATCAACAGAGGGGCCAATCAGAGGCCTGCACAACACGTGACTAACAGTTGCAGTTCGTCTGCCATCTCTGTGATCTGTGTCTTCGCAGTACATTCAGGCACCTCTGTTCACTGTAATCGTGCATGTAAAAAGTCCAACAAGCAACATTAACACAGTCACCAGTTTACTGTACACAAGTCCAACATTGCACAAAATATCCTCCTAAACAAGATCTCTGCTTCCCCTGTCCACACAAAACCACGGAAAACTTGAGTTTTGGAAAATCTTCACGTTAAAAGGAGATTTCCAAAACCTCAGTTTCAACAAGCAAAACTGCGTTTACATTAAAGGCCAAAACCGCAGAGAAAAATCTCTTGTTTTTAAAAATACCTAGCTAGATGTGGACATGGCCTGACTCGGACATTACAGTATTCATTAAAACGGGTCATTCGATTTCTCAGTTTGGAGAAATCACTTGTTATATTCTTTGTCTTTAACAGTTTAACGATTTAACAATTGTTAAAAGAAGAAGATGATGAAGACACACCTCTGGGGGCGGGACATTTACAATTTTTAGAGCTTTTAATTGGACGAACACAAAACTTGTATGAGATGAGTCATCAAAAAATGCAATGTGTTCCTGAAAGTGACTCGAAAGTTACTCTTTTGAAATGTTATCGCAAAGCAATTTAAAAAGTGTCTTTTATTAACTGTTTAAACACAATTTTAAACGTTGACTAATTAATTCATGTAATTTTAGTAAAAAAAATGTTTTATTAATAAATATTAATAATAATGTAAAATAAAAAAATAATTGTAATAATTACATATTTAAAATATTTAAATGTTTTTACACTGTATGTTTTTTCAAGACGAAAATAGACTTGTCTAACAGAACGACGATGCAGAGACCGGAAATACGTCACAACTCAGCGGAAATTGTCGAACGTTTTCAAGATGGCGCTAGACGGAGTTGACCATGTAAGTTCTGATTCCTCCGAATGAAACAAATCCCGGTTCGGTTGTACTAATGTACGTGTTCCTTCGCATTATATTTACCCAAAAGACATCGCTCAAGATGTTCGGTGTTGCGTAGTAAAATGAGATAGTTATGTGCTTTACTTCTTTTTCTCTTTAAACAGATTTGAGTTTGCTGTCTCATTGTTATTGCTAGCTGAAAGCCTTTCGTTCCCTACTTGTATTCTGACATGTCCCGCCTTCGCTTTTATGATTGGATGGTTTTCCTAAACATCTGTTCTCTGATTGGTTAGCCCCTTTGTGCATGATCTGCGTAGCCAATAATAACCTAGGAGGCAGGACTTTTGCAATACGGGTGGGAATGATGGAATGACTTGCTTGCTAACGTGAGAAAAAATATGCTAGCAGTGAGTGTCGACGTTCGGTTTGTTGTATTCAGTTCCTTTTTTATTTTAGAAAGCAACACATATTTTCACTGTTATTTTAATGTATAAATGTTTACGCTTCAGTGTTAATGGTTAATGGTATATGCAAGCTAGGTTAGCTAGCCAGCTCGAGCTGAAGATATTTTTCATGCTAGATCATCTAAAGAATGATTGAATTAATTCAGTTTTCTGTCTCTTTCTTTCTCTCAGATGGAGTTGGAGGACAGTAAAGGAGGCTCAGGTCTCCGGCAGTATTACCTGTCCAAAATCGAGGAGTTACAGGTAAGATTAACGGTGTGTCATTCTCCAAAGTGTCGACTCATTGATTCGGATCTTGTCTGTTGATTGGTCTGAGCCGACTCCCAAATAAAAGTCGTTTTTCTTTTTCTTCATTTTGTTACTGTTGTGCCAAATGTAGTAAAGTAAAGCCTGTAAAGGCAATTATTTCTACTCTTGTATTGAAAGCCAATCTAAGATATTTCTTAGATTTCTATAGCTTGAACGTTTGAAAGAGTCGGCTCGTTTGGATGAACCGAGTCAAATGAGCTGACTCACTGGAAAGAGCCAGTGTTCTGCCAAATTACAAAGGGCTGACTGTACTATAACAGTATAAGGATTGTGTTTTAATACTTTATTATAATATATATTAATTGTAAATATTAGGGTTAGCATGTTCTGACAGACTGATATCCCCATCAGATAACCCTTACAGTACATAATCAGTAGGTATGAGACCAACCAGTCATCTCCTGATACAATATACAAGACACGAGACTCCGGTGCTGATTCAATTTAAATTGCAATTCTTTAAGTATCACAGTTTAAATCTGAGGCTGATGTCTATCTGCTTTTTGTCCTAAGTATTTGCCTTTTGTATAAGCCAAATCTGCTCATGGGCCGATCAATCTGATTATCTCTACATTATAAATATAAAAATAGTTTTTTGGGGAAAAAATAGATTTTGGAGTCAGTGTGGCGATATGTGAATCACCACACAAAAGAATCGCGATTCATAACTGAATCAATTTTTTCCACCATCTCTAATAATCAAGAAAAAAAGTGGATAAAACAGTTCCAAAGTTTATCGGTTTTTGCATCTACAGAACCATATCCATTAAACAAAACATTTCACCTTCAGTGTTGTTCTACATGTGTTTCTGAGACAGATTAGTGCAGCCGAGTTGGTTTAGCAGGTATTAACACGGTCACATGCTTTATCAGGTGTCACAAACTTATCTTTGAAGTGTAGTCCATCTTATTCGATCTGTTTTACTTAAAAACTGGTGCAGCTTCAAGGAAGACATATGCACGCAAATAAATTCTATGATGCAAGAAAACGTATCAGAATTTTAAAATCTTGAACTCTTCTTCTTTTTTTCCCCCTCTCTCTGTAGCTCACTGTGAACGAGAAGAGCCAGAATCTTCGGCGTCTGCAGGCCCAGCGGAACGAGCTCAATGCTAAAGGTAGAACACACCCGCAGTCAGGAACGAGTGTTTACTTTGTCTTTAACACCATTACTAATCCAATTAAAGTGTGTACACATTGGAGTTTCCGGTTGGAACACATAACCCTCGTCTTGGTATCGCTACTACATCACAATCGTTAGACAGAGACCTCCTTGTTATGACCGTGTATGATGCATAGCGTCTTTGTGCAGTGCGTCTGCTTCGTGAGGAGCTGCAGCTGCTGCAGGAACAGGGCTCTTACGTGGGCGAGGTGGTCCGAGCCATGGACAAGAAGAAGGTGCTGGTGAAGGTGAGACGTGTGTGTGTGTGAGGGAGAGAGAGAGAGAGAGAGACTCGGGTTGTTGAAACGATTTCCTCTGAGGTCTGCTCTGTTATCTGGACTTATTTTGTGTGTCGTATCTTTCTTCACGCGTCTATAGGTTCACCCTGAGGGCAAATTCGTAGTGGACGTGGACAAGAACATTGACATTAATGACGTGAGTGTTACACACGAGACGAGTCACTCTGTAGTTTGTTGAATCGATTCGTCATCTCATATTTGACCCGATCCTGCAGGTGACCCCGAACTGCCGGGTAGCGCTGCGTAACGACAGCTACACACTTCACAAGATCCTTCCCAACAAGGTGGACCCTCTCGTGTCACTCATGATGGTGGAGAAGGTGCTTTTAAGTTCTATCTGTGTGTCTGTGTGTTTATATGGGTGGGTGTGATGTATATAAAAAAATAATTAATAAATAAATAAATAAATAACATTTCCTGTCTGAACTGTAGGTCCCTGACTCAACCTACGAGATGATCGGTGGTCTGGACAAGCAGATCAAAGAGATCAAGGAGGTGATCGAGCTTCCCGTGAAGCACCCGGAACTCTTCGAGGCCCTCGGGATCGCACAACCGAAGGTGGGCGGGGCTAAAGCTCTCAGCTCGATTCGTCGATTCATCAATCACAAGATCTGCCTGAAGTTCTATTGTATTCTAAATCTTCTGTTTATTGATGACCTGTAGGGGGTGCTGCTGTACGGACCTCCCGGCACCGGGAAGACGCTGCTGGCCCGAGCCGTCGCTCACCACACTGACTGCACCTTCATCCGTGTCTCCGGCTCCGAGCTCGTGCAGAAGTTCATCGGAGAGGGTGAGGACCTGATTTTCTGTTTGTCTCATATGGATGCTGCAGATTAATGATGTGATGGATTTCCATGCCTGTATCTGTGACCTTTAACGTGTGTTATTATTTTTATTTTTTTATTTTGCAGGAGCAAGAATGGTGCGCGAGTTGTTCGTGATGGCACGCGAGCATGCACCCTCCATCATCTTCATGGACGAGATCGACTCCATCGGCTCGTCGCGTCTCGAGGGAGGCTCCGGCGGAGACAGTGAGGTGCAGCGCACCATGCTCGAACTCCTCAACCAGCTTGACGGCTTCGAGGCCACCAAGAACATCAAGGTACACGAGGAGGAACACCCATCACTCACCAGGAACGCTTCAGTCATTGTTTTGTGCATTTTGTGATCTGACTGTGCACACTTACGAAGCTGTCACGTTTTCCTGGCCATCATTTATTCCTTAGACTGTAATTTCTTTCCCTCTCTCCTGTAGGTCATCATGGCCACCAACCGCATCGACATCCTCGACTCGGCTCTGCTCCGGCCCGGCCGCATCGACCGCAAGATCGAGTTCCCCCCTCCCAATGAAGAGGTCTTTTTTTTTTAATTATTATTATTTATTTACTTGTTTATTTATTTATTTCCAATCATAAACCATGGTTAGATCCTTCCCTGAACACACAGCACTCACTGCGCTCTTCCCTCGACAGGCCCGTCTGGACATCCTGAAGATCCACTCGCGCAAAATGAACCTGACACGTGGCATCAACCTGCGCAAAATCGCCGAGCTCATGCCCGGGGCGTCAGGTGCTGAGGTTAAGGTGAGACCGTGAAACATGTGACCAGCGGTGTCGAGAGTACGATCAGTGGTTTTATAACGGTGACGACCTGCATTGTGTCTAATAATAACAACAATTAGATTAATGAAATATTTGGCTAATGAATCTAGAGTGCTAGGATGAGACCTGGTCAAGACGGTCAAGGACAAAAGCCTGTCCTGGTGGCTTCGTCCTCAGCTTGACCACCGAACGCTCCCTGTAGCTCCATTTTAAAATTGACACAGCAGTTTTCTTTGTCATTTCTATTACTTGACCTTGATGTCTGGTCACAACGTTACCTTGACAACTTCCCTCACACACATCCTATCCTGACTCGATCCTGATTAACGGCCACTTCCCGTGGCTCAGTCTTTCTTTTGACCACTTTTTGTAGCTTCATATCCTAAACGTGACCATGACAATTGGACAACTAGTGTCGCTGTTTTATTCCCTGCTTTTACACATCATTGAATCTTTAACTTTATTGGCACTGCACAAGATTAAATTAACTTGTTCATTCGTTCTGTAGGGTGTTTGTACAGAAGCTGGCATGTACGCCCTGCGAGAGAGGAGGGTCCACGTGACTCAAGAAGATTTCGAGATGGCTGTTGCAAAGGTATGGAGAGATGGGGGGGAAAAACACATTTAAAATATTTTATCCCTATTCTAACTTATTAAAAAAAAAACTGAGAAGTTAATGGAACATTAATCTTTGACGAGTACACACAATTAATCCATAATTAAACTCGTTTTCGTTAACAGGTGATGCAGAAGGACAGCGAGAAGAACATGTCTATCAAGAAGCTCTGGAAGTAGAGCCTTTATCGCCAGCGCCTTGTAATCTCTCACCTGTATCATTTTTTTTTTGTTTGTTTATTTCTTCTTCTTTGGTTTATTCCTGTGCTCTGAATTTATTTTAAATAAACAGTGTCTCCTCTTCAGACTTCCACCTCCTCTGTTCTTTTCATATGAAGCATCTCAATAAGTCATTTATTCAGACAAAGTGAGGGAGAGAATTCAATCCTAGCATACAGCTGGCCAGGTGAGGGCGCTGCTGAGATGAAGGCGCTTCACGCTTCATTCTCTCAGATCCATGTGGAATTTCAACCCTCATCCCAGATACGATCTCATGAATAAGGTGACCGATTCGACGGACCTCTGACACGGAACGTTGCTGTAAATGTTACGTCATTAATGTTTTTGAGCCTCGAGCCAAATGTTTACACACCCATTGGCTAGAGACATTCAGACGTTTGCCCTTTTTGTGTAACACGATTCCATGTGGATTAGGGAACTTGCTTTATATCAAAAAGAGGTTGTTTTTAAATAATAACTTAAGATTTATGTGAGATTTTATTTGCTGTATTCAGCTTTTGGTCGATTAGAACTTTTTACATACAGTGTTAATATTTTAAGTGCCGAACCCAAATCTGTGTGTAATTCATTGATTAGCGTGAACCCCAAAAAACTGAAAACACCAATAATACACGGATAACAGTCACTCACTGTGCTTTCTGTTTGTTTAATTTGAGCAAACACGATGGCATGACCCAGAGGTTTTAACACGTTTATTCGTGTCGTTTATTCGTGTGACAATGTGTTTTTTTGTTTGTTTGTTTGTTTGTTTGTTTTTCCACCAATCCTACAAGCAGCTGCTTTGGGCTTGAAGGGGTCGGCTTTTAGATCTTTATCTGTAAAAGCGCTACAGATGAGTGTGTCTAGCTCTACACACTCATTATCCTTTTTTCTTTTTTCCTTTTCCTTTAGTTTATTTAGTTTCTTTCATCTTGGTTTTGGAAACTGATCTTGAACAGTACTAAAACAAAAAGACTTCCAATATCAAAAGAACAAACACTAAATATATTAACCTGGAACAGAGTTACTGAAGAGTTAGCCTTCAACAAGCCTCTTTGTTTTGTTTGATGCTGTTGTACCTCTGGAAGATTCGTCTCCGTCTTGGCTCAGATACGGTTTTTCCAGCGGGCACTGTCAGCTTTACAGAATGAAAAATGTACGGAAATAAATCGGAGGTTGTATAGACTTCAGTTCGTCCCTGACGAGCAAGCCGAGGACGACGAGGAAAATCTCCCTGAGGGGACGATAGGAAGAAACCCTGAGAGGAGCCGGACTCGACATGGGACCCATCCTCATGTGGTGCTGCATCTTCTGTTCTTTACAGTCGGGATGTTATTCTCTCATGGAAACCCATCATCAATTGTTCCAACATCAGTTCTTGGCCAAAAAAAAAGGTCGTGGTCTTCGTCCTAATGATTAGGTGCAAACTTTAGACCATGGTGTGACGTACGCTTCTCTTCATGGAAAACTCGATGCCTCCAACATCACTAGCGGCTCCTTCTAGCGTGTTCAGGTGAACCTTTGGAACCAGAGATTCTTCCTTCCTGAATGGTGTAACGTCAGTGCAGTGTCACACGCCCAGTTGTTCAGAAGGTGGGGAACATTTTGTCTCGGCTTGCACACGCTTACACGCTCCCAGTTCATCATGACGTATACTGTCTACTGTCTATAAAACCTTCTACAGTATCAGAAGCTTCTAAAAGACACTTTATCAATGACTGATGTTAAAGAGAAAATCAGCTTTGAATGTTCTGACCGACTGCGCGTCTGCCGAAAGGGAACGTGGCCCGATGTGCCTCCTCACTGCCATCGCTTTCCAGATCAATGGTCCAGATGTTCTGACCTCACCTGGACGCTCGGCATGACGGAATCCCGTCTGTCACCATCTCAGCCTGACGAGCCCGAGGTCTTAAATCTGTCTCAGGATTTTTTCGCCATGTTCTCATAGTTCCTGCATTTATTCACAACCTTTTCCAGATGTTGTTTGCTGTAGATTCACCAGTGTTTAGTAAAACTGTGTAGATTCACCAGAACTTACTAAAGTAAAACAGTGAAAACTAGTCAATGAGACAGCATGCTGGGGATTGAAGGGGTAAAAAAAAAAGGGATATTTTTTTTCTTTATCCTCACTAAAAGTCTATTTAACAGAGAATATCTCGCATTATTACACATTTGCAAACAGCTGGTGACGGCGCTGAAGATTAAATCATTTTCATAAGATGCAAGATGTTCTGTATTGATTCAGATTTCCCCCCAGATTTCATAATTAAAAATATATTTAAACAATTATTTATTTGCATTTATTTTTTTAAAATAAACTAATATTTATAATTAAATAAATTTTAAAAAAATAAATTTAAATAAAATAATATTGTATAATTAAAGATTTAATAATACATTTTCTTCCTTGATTTATAAAAGGTAATTCAAACAATAAATTCAAGCAAATGATGGTTTTTATTTTATTTCCTAAATTCCTAAACAGTAAGTTATTATTAATTGTTTTAATAGAGCTTATGTTTTGCTTTTTCAGTAATTTGTTTATTTTTGACATTTATTATTATTGTTATTATTATTATTATTATTGTTATTGTTATTATTATTATTGTTATTATTATTGTTGTTGTTGTTGTTGTTGTTAGAAAAGGTTAAGTTCTTTGTATTAAATATGACTTGTTTAGTGAATTAATATAAGACATTAATATTTTATATTCATGATAAATTTTTGTAAAGTACATTTTTGTGTTGTTTAAAAAATAAAAAACCCCGAGAATGAGTTTTTAATCATTGACCACCCGGGTCTCGTTTCCCGAGCTGCCTGTTATTGTTGATTCTCGTTGGAGCGGAAACAAGCGTTCTTCTAATTATTAACCCGTTATTGCGGCCTTGGGTGCGCGCGCTCTTAAGGAACGAACGTTGTTTTTTTGTCATTTTTACCGCACTTCATTTTCATGTTCAGCATATCATGTACGACTCCTTCAGCTTTTCCAGACTATAAAAGTTTGTTGCGTCAGTGACCTGCTCAAAGTGCAGGTCCTCATGTGATGTTTTATGGCCACGTCGGGACGCTTCGGATCCCGCGAGTTCACCCTGAGGAGTTTCATCAAGCAGAATTCAACTTCATTTTGATCCACTGTACAGTAAGTACATAACAAACTGCCGAGATTGTGTTTCTTCTACTGACAGTTTTGTGCTTTTAGATCAGTAACGAGTCCAAGCTTTTGATTTGCTGTAGTTAGCTTCTAATTACAGTCACGCGGATGATAGGATAAGACTTACGATTTACAGTATGTCTAGGAAAGCATTTTTTTTACATCACATTTATATATATATGATTCTGAGGTGCCAATACTAATCACTGAACCCAAGACAATTAAAATCTTATTTTTTAATTTTTTTATTTATTTATTTTTCCTTTTCACAGACGAGCAGCAGGAATAATGGAAATAGATTTTTACTACTTAAAGTAAGTTCAATCCTTTGATTAATGTTTTAAAATATTGGCTCCCTAAATGTGTTCATTGTTCAAACCATAATTCTGTTTACTTATTAAATTACATGTTGACTAAACGTTCATTAAAAAAGGCATTTCATAACTTAATAATAAATGTATAAATGATTAGATAATTCTTTGTGTGTGGTGGTATTATGACTGGCTGTATTATTAACATGTAGCATCTAAAATATGAAGGATAATAATAATAATAATAATAATAAATTCAGCTTAATTTTTAATCATCATTTGGGAATAAAGTACCAGTTACAGTAAATGCTAGAGCTTGCGATTATAAAGAGCAAAAATACCAAAGATATGTTGCGAAATAAAATTAGCTTAAAATAAAATCTATTAAATTACAGAGCCAATCAGATCACACACTCGCCGCTTTATCCTGTATTCAGGGTCACGGGGGCCTGGAGCCGATCCCAGGAGACTTGGGGCACGAGGCGGGGTACATCCTGGACAGGGTGCCAATCCATCGCAGGGCACACGCACTCGTACACACTCACCCACACTGTACGGGCAATTTGGGAACGCCAATTAAATTTAACCTACATGTCTTTGGACCGTAGGAGGAAACTGCTTGCACCACCATGGTCTCGGTTCGAGTCCCGTCTCTGTGTGCATGGAGTGCTTGGTGGGTTTCCTCCCACAGTCCAAAGACAAATTTAATTGGCGTTCCCAAATTGCCCGTAGTGTGTGAATGTGAGTGGGAGCATATGTGTGTGTGTGTGTGTGTGTGTGTGTGTGTGTGTGTGCGTGTGTGCGCCCTGTGATGGATTGGCACCCTGCGCAGTGTGTACCCCGCCTCGTGCCCCAAGCTTCCTGGGATAGACTCCGCCCCCGTGACCCTGAACACAGGATAAACCGGAAGAGATGATGAGTGAGTAAAAAAGTTCTTAGTGTTGATTGCTAGCAGTAAGCGACAGCAGCTAACATACACTGAGCTAAATAAAATGTTCCCTGAAGCCATTTCTTCATTAGACTCATCGTGACCTGTCGTGTAGCGTAGCGTCGTGGTTAGCGCTGGACCCGGACCCTGAGCTCTTATCTGAGAAAGTGTCCTAAAGAGATTTTCTAAACTCCATGTAAAGCTCGTCATGAACTGTTTCTTTCTCTCGCCGCACAGGATGCTGTTAGTGCCGTTTCTGGGCGCCTCGCTCGGTGTGATCTTGAAATGCTGCTGTATGTGGTGTCACCGAAGGCGCGCGACCGCCAGCGAGCTGCAGCACTGTAACACCGCCATCTACGTCATTCCCATTCCTGCTGCTGACGACACGGACGAGGTTTCTCTGTCGTCTGTGGCACAGGTTCCCCCCCCTGCATATGACTCCATCGTCCCCGTCGTCCCCCCGCCACCGTACTCAGAGGTAAAGATCTAATGTACATGTGGAGGTTTGGGAAACGCAGCCTTAATCATTTAAATGTCTTCTGGATTTTTTGTCACGTTACAACCACAAATGTAAACGTTTCATATTGGGATTTTATGTGACAGGCCAACACAAAGTGGCACATCATTGTGAAGGGGACGGAAAATCACTCACCATCTTTACCGCTTAATCCTGTATTCAGGGTCACAGGGGGCCTGGAGCCTATCCCAGGAGATTTAGGGCACGAGGCGGGGTACACACTGGACAGGGTGCCAATCCATCGCAGGGCACACACACACACACATTCATACACTATGGGCAATTTAGGAACGCCAGTTAGCCTAACCTGCAGGTCTTTGGACTGTGGGAGGAAACCGGAGTACCCGGAGGAAACCCACCAAGCTCCATGCACACAGAGACGGGAATCGAGCCTGGCCCCTGGACCCTGGTGGTGAAAGACGACAGTGCTAACCACTTACACCACCGTGCCACCCGAATTACAAATAGTCTGAAAAATGTGGCGTGGAGTTGTATTCAGCCCCCTTTACTCTGATACCCCTAACTGTAATCCAGTGGAACCAATCACCTTCGGAAGTCACCGAATTAGTAAACAGAGTCCACCTGTGTGGCATTTAATCGCAGTATAAATACAGCAGATCTGTGACGCCCTCAGAGGTTTGTTAGAGAACATTAGTGAACAAACGGCATCACGAAGTCCAGGGAACACAGCAGACAGGCCAGGGATAAAGTTGTGGAGAAGTTTAAAACGGGGTTAGGTTATAATAAATGTCCCAAGCCTTGAACATCTCGTGAAGCACTGTTCAAGACGGTTCAAAATGGAAAGAGTACGGCACAACTGCAAACCTACCAAAAGTCATGGCCGTCCACCTGAACCTACAGGCCGGCAGAGGAGAGCATCAATCAGAGAAGTAGGTAAGAGGCCCATGGTGGGAGAATCTGTCCACAGGACAACTATTGGTACTGCATGCCACACGTCTGGCCTTTACGGAAGAGTGTTAAGAAGAAAGCCATTGTTGAAAGAAAGCCATGTGGGACTGCAAACAGGACTTCTTATGGCTTTCTTTGTGTGGGTCTATCTCATGAAATCCCAATATTGTCACGTTTTATACACGATTATACGCTACAATATATGTTTGTGATTGTAACACCGGGCCATTGTTTGTTTTGGAACGGTTTTTGGCATTTTGTACCACCGCAGTGAATCTGAAACTAAACGCTCAAGGTGTGAGTGAAGTCAAGACCTTCAACTCTCGTTCAAGGAGTTGTATAATTAACCGGTCAGGAATTACAGCCATATTCGTTCACACATTTGGAATCTCATAAACAACTGAATACATGACTGGCAAGCCAGGTGTGTCCTGTTCCCTCGTTACTCCATGACTAATCAAGCAAACAAAAGGCACGGAGGTGCTTCTGAGTGTTACATTTAGATTTGGTTGCTGTTCACTCAAGTTCTTAACATGAGGTTCAAAGAAGAGTCTGTGCAGGTGAAGGGGGCCGTCGTTAGGCTGGCGAGATAAATAAATACAGTTTGAAAAGAAGATATTAGCAGGCGAGCACAGCAACAGCAACAGTCCTGGAACTAAAGTGGATGACGGCAGAATTCTGTCCATGGTGAAGAAGAAGCTTTTCACAACATCTAGCCAAGTCATTAACACTAGGTAGGCATGTCGAAGTCTACAGTCAAGAAACGTCTTCGTGAAGTAATTACAGACATTTTACTTCATGCCTTGAAAACAACGCACATTATGGGAGACGCCCTTATCCAGAGCAACTTACATTTTTCTATCATTATACATCTGAGCAGTTGAGGGTTAAGGGCCTCACTCAAGGGCCCAACAGTGGTTGTTTTGGTGTTTGAACCTCGGGCCATCCACCTTAACCACTCAGCTCCTCCTGTCCCTTGTTTGGGCTTTTGAAACTGCAGTTAACTCGTACCAGAATGATGGGAAGAGAATAAAGGGAACAGCTCACGATCCAAAGCATAATGCATCATCTGTTCAACTAATGCCAGTGTTAGGCCGTAAGTGTGAATATCTGCCAGGCGAACAGGGTCACCGGTGTTTATTGATGGTCTGACTGCTGATAAAAGGAGCAGGATGAATTCTGATGCGTTATCTCCGCTCAGATTCAGACAACTGCTGCACAACTGGTAGGACAATGCTTCATACTGCAGATGAATGATGACCCAAAACCTACAGCGGAAGCTACGCAAGGCAGTTAAGTGGGATATTCTTCACTGGCCAGCCAAGTCAGTCACCTGATCTCAAGCCAAACCTCAGGGCAGCTGCAGTGAAGACCTGGCAAAGCATCTCAATGAAGCGGAAACTGGAAACTCAGCATTCGGTCCATGGGCTCCAGACGTCAGGCAGTTCCAGTCATCCTACAAAGGATTTTCATCCAAGTGTTAAAGGCAGCCATTGTGTCTGTAATTATGGGGGGTGTCTGTCTGAAAATGGCTGGAATTCCTGATTGGTTGATGCGACCCTTTTGTGAAACCCCTTGAATTCTAGCTGAATGTCGCATCTTCGTTCACATCTTCAGTGTTTCTTTCACATTTAGTGTGGTGGTGTAGAGAGAGCAAATACCAAACATTTGGCCCTGACTGTATATTGCTTATTGTTTGTTTGTTTTCCACATTTTTCGTACAATCTCGTTTGTGATGAGAATTCACATTCCTATTTGTGCTTTTTTTTTTTGCAGCAAAAACCAAGCTGTCCTGACGAGGAGCCGCCAGCGTATGCTGAAGTAGCAGAGGAGCCCACATATATTCACGTTTCTCCTCCAGAGACAACAGACACGTAATGGACACTGAACCCAAAGGGCCAGCTCCAGAGTTAAGAGTTATTACCTGAAGATAACGCGAGAAGTTTACAATCACAATAAAATGGCTTGATGATTCATAGTCTGTGTGAGCAGGACAGTGGAGTGGAGTGTGTCTCCTGTCCTGCAGTGTCTCGTCTCTCTCTGTGTGTGTGTGTGTGTGTGTGTGTGTGTGTGTGTGTGTGTGTGTGTATATATAGTTGCACTGTGTAAAAAAAATGCTACTGCACTTTACCATTTGTTTCTAAATAAAAGGAGATTGTAATGACGTCTGGAGTTTACTGAGGTCCTGCACAGGAACCCTGGTCCTGGGTTTGAGGAACTCGCTCTGGGTAAAGCATGTGGGCGGAGTCTGAGGGACAGCACATGGGCGGAGTCCGAAGGCAGCATTTGGGTCTAGTCTGAATTCAGCATGTGGGCGGGGTTTTGAAGGCAGCACGTGGGCGGAGACTGACCGCAGCACATTTCTTTTTTTTTTTTTGGATTTTTTCCCTAATTTCGTTGTGTCCAATTCCTCCCCGTCACTAGGGGGCTCCACATTAAGGCTACTACTACCACTCACC
This sequence comes from Clarias batrachus, assembly GCA_003987875.1. Classification (NCBI taxonomy): domain Eukaryota; kingdom Metazoa; phylum Chordata; class Actinopteri; order Siluriformes; family Clariidae; genus Clarias; species Clarias batrachus. Next base: position 257,575 of record QMIH01000661.1, on the reverse strand, counting down.
AAGGGAGGGCTGAAGACTATCCCGTGTTTCCTCCGAACCACGTGACTCCAGCCGACCGCATCTTTTTCGAACTGCTCGCTCGCGCACCGTTGGAGGCGGAGTCACACACTCGGAGGACAGCGCTATCCGCTCCCTCCGTTGCGTGAGCTCACAGACGCCCCTGACTGGCTGTAGAGCCGTGATTAATGCGGGAGCACTATGTACCTCTCATCCCTAGACCTCCGGCTGCGAGAGGTTACAGCACCACCCGGGAATCGAACTCGCGATCTCTGGATGATAGGGCGAATGTTTGAACCTTTGTTTACTTTTGTAACTTTCTTCCTGGTTCTTTCCTGCATGTCTGTCTTTACGTTTTTCTTTCTTTCACTCCTACTTTTACTCTCTCACCATTTTTCTATCTTTCTGTTACAAGTTTCTTTCTTTTCCTTGATTTATTCCATTCTTTTATTCTCTTTTACTTTCTCTTGTTCTTTTTCTTTCTTCGTGTATTTCTTCTTTTTTTTTTTTAGTATTTCTCTTTCTTTCACTTTCACTACTCGTGTCTTTCTTTTGCTTTCTTTTATTCTGTCTGTCCAGTTTCTTTCACTTTTCTCTCTGTTTTTTCTTTCCTTGTGCTTTTCATTTGTCTTTCCTTGTTTCACTCTTTCTATTTCATTTATTCTTTCTTTCTTTCATGTCTTGTTTTTTTCACACTTTGTCTTTTACCGTGTATTTCTTTCTGTTCTTTACTTCACTGTTTGTTTTTCTTGACTTTCTTCACACATTCTTTCATTTTATTTTGTTTATTGCTTGTTTTTCCTCTTTCTTCATCTTTTCTTTTCGGTTTGTTTCCCTTATTCACTTCTTTTGTTTCTAGTACTTTCCTTCTTCAGTCCTTCTTTCTTATTTCACATTAACTCATCACCCCTTTACTTTATTTCTCCTTCATTCATTTGCTTTTCTTTCACTCTGTCTTTCTTGCTGACTCTCTTTTTCTCGAGCACGCAGTGTTTCCTTTAGTACATCTGTAGTAAACTGTTAAAGATCTTTCTTTTTTTTTTTACACACACACACACACACACACACACACACACACACACACACACACACACACACACACACACAGAAGAGACCCAGGCGAGTGTTTTCGAGGTTTGATCAGGTTTATTAGCTTCAGGATGGCGTGTGGGTGACGAGTGAGAGTCCGAGCCGATCTGTATTCAGGGGTTTCGTCTCTAAACCACAGGACGTTTTTATTGCTGCTGTATTTTCGGGTCGTCGCGTTACGGCTCGGCGTCGTGTCTACAACCGGCGTGAAGTGGATTTAAAGCTCGACGTTCACTTTCTCTCATTCCACTACACACACACATTGTACTCTGCTGCACACACACACACACACACACACACACACACACACACACACACACACACACACACGTACGTTTAAAATACCATCACTTTATGACTGTAACAGGACTGATTTCTTCACGCTGCTCGTCTCGTTGTTCGCTGCAGGCGTAAGCAGACGGCGCTCGACTAACACTTTATCCTGTTATGTTCCAGCGAGACTCGGATTTTCTCAATTCTAGGAAGCCACTAATGGAAAGTCAGCAAAGTGTAAATGATGTATTGATGACTAAAACGTACTCGCTTTTAAAATCAAACACATTTCTGTGCATTACTAAGGCTGTCTATTCACTTCTGGTACGTCTGACGATGCCAAATGAACGACTTTGCTCTGGTTTAGACGCTACACACACACACACACACACAAACCGACTACAGCACGGGACACCTGAACACTTCCTAATATTAAATAAATACACACCTAAGCGCAGGGATTCAGCCGTAACCAACAACTAAAAGCGTTCTGTATAATAACGACACCATCGATATCACTCTCACAACCTGCGGTTAAACATCTCACAGCTGTAGAGTTAAAGTGATGATCATTAATCATTAGTGTTTTATTGTGTCGGATTCCATACACTAAGCTGAACTATTACCTGATATAGACAGTTACTGAACCATTCCATCTGATCTTATTTGTTATCTTACTGAATTGAATTATAATAGCGAGTTGATTACTACAGGTCTAGCCTTTCCTTTCCTTTCCATTCCTCGTCTTCACAACCACTTCAATCACAACTCAAGATCTAATCTCATCCTGCACACTGTATGACCTCTAACAGTACAGACTTACTATAAAAAAATATTAATAATGGCAGCGTAAAAAAATGAACAAATGTTTTTCCATGCACAAGACTTGGGAGATCTTGTGAGATCTTGAATTGGTTCCTGCAGGTCATTTTCTTTACACAGAGTGGCGCTGTCGAGCGTCATTCAGTTTCGTGTGAAAACCGCTCAGACGGCTCGTTATTGAAGTTTCCTGGCTTTGTAGTCGCATCGCCTCCCGCTTCTCCGGTCGGTCCTCACTTTGCCCCGTAATGGAGGCTCGTGAATAGAGACGAGGTCAGGACGTGTTTACCCGACAGCAGCGAGTCAACAAGCTCAGCAGGAAGGCGGATTTTTAGGTCAGTCCTACAATTCGTACTTCTTATGTCTTCTGTTTTGCAGTTTCACTTTTTTTTTTTTTTCCCCCTGTACTGACGGGGTCGACACTGGACTGGAGCGCGGCTCACTCACTCACTCACTCACTCACTCACTCACTCACTCATCGTCTATAGCGCTTTATCCTGTAGTCAGGGTCGCGGAGGGGCGGAGCCTATCCCAGGAGACTTAGGGCACGAGGCGGGGTACACCCTGGACAGGGTGCCAGTCCATCTCACGCACACACACACTTATTCACACACTACAGACAATTTTGGGAACGCCAATTAGCCTAATCTGTATGTCTTTGGACTGTGGGAGGAAACCCACCGATCACGGGGAGAGAACATGCAAAAACAGACGGGAATTGAACCCGGACCGTGCAGGTGCAAGGCGACAGTGCTAACCGCTACACCATCGTGCCGCGGAGCGTGGCTGTTTAGCATTTTTCTGTTTAGCATTTTTTTCTGCCAGCTTCATATCGCAATTCCAGTCACAGTCAGTGGGTTCGTAACGAGGACGCATCGATGAACAGAGAATGAAAAAACGTAAAAGAGGATGCAGTCTCATCTCATGCAGCTTACAATAACATTTCACAAAGAAGTTCATTCACAAGTTAAATGTACGATTATTAGCGGAGTGAACGTACTCGGACATGGTGGCGGCGTAACATCACACAGAAGTGACTGAAGCGTTAGAGACGGACGAGCCTAGCATGCGTGAGCGGCCATCTTTAAATGCTGGGTAAACATACTGTATGTGCGTGTTATATTAGTGTACGGCCACTAGAGGGCACATAACAGGTATCGCTAAATACACAGCCAGTTTCATCAAGTTCCAGAGCCTTATTTTTGACAAAAATAGATTTAAAAAGTGTTTTTTTTTTGTACTATATAATTATTAAACATTACCAGGCTTATTTCTAGTTTGCTAGCTTTTGTTTACAAGCTGCTCACATTTTCCAACACACTAATATAAATATAGTTGAAGCTCAGCATGGCTCAGAAAACCCAGCTCACAGGAACCCACTGGTGTTCCGTGCTCAGTCTCTCTAGCGCCACCTTCAGGCTGCGATACGCGCCATCCAGGTTGTCGTTGACGATGGTGAGGTCAAAGTAGTGACCATAGGCCCTCTGGATCCTTTCGCTTTCCTCCACCGTCCTCTTCAGCTCGCAGTCCTGCACACACACACACACACACACGAAGACCTCACAAAATCTCCTGAACTCACTGGATAAGGAAATTTAATATATAGTTTTAAGTGTGATGTAGTAATCTTAGAGGGAAAAAAAAAAGAATTTCATGTTCGACTGACGCTCTCAACGCTCAAACAGAAAGACACACACTGGATTTCTTGGTTGGGATTTTTGCAACACGTACAGTGAGCTGCTTGGTGACGACTCCGGCCTCAATCGCAGATCTGTTCATGTCCTTGAGCACCTCGAAGTCGGGGGCCTCGATGAACACCACGTAGGGAAGGAACTCGGCCGTCCGCAGCACTTTGAGAGCCTGGAGCGACGCAAATCAATCCATTAGTTATTGTGCTCACACATGACAGCGTCGTGCAGCGTGCATCCCCGGATGTCCGGTACGAGCGCAAAAGCAGCGGTGATGAAGCCGATACTGCTGAGAAGCGCCAAGCGACAACGATAGGAGACGAATATGAAGATGATTAAGGGAATGGAGCGAGGTGAAAAGATGCCAGGCATTGCTTATTCTTTTAGCGTCCTAGTACCTAGACAATGTATGTCGGACTTACGAACAAAGTGGACTTATGAACGAGCTCTCGGAGAGTAACTCGTTCGTATGTTGGGGACTCACTGTATTGGAAAACTAAATGAACTAGCTAAACACAAATTAAAAATTTATTCACAATTTCAAACTAGATTTGTTGGCAGGTTAACAACGCAGGGTCACTCTACAAGACTGATCATCATAATCGGTTGTGTACGAGAAGATGACAAAAAAGAAACCACGGTCAACCTTTTCATCCATTTTTTATGAAGTAGGAATAAAAGCCAGGCGTTTGGCTTTGTCGCCTTAATGCATAATTGCCATAGAATTAAGAAAATCTACATTCAAACGCACCACAATTCTGAGATATTTTGCACTTTGCATTGTGCTATTGAGATTTTTATCATACTGCCTACACCTAAATGGTGGGGGGAAAAAAAAGTTTTTCACTCAATGTTATCAGAATCTCCTTATTTCACCTGCGGGTTGACGTCCAGGATGCAGACCTTGCCGGACTCGATCACCTCGTGGATGGAGTTGATCTTGGTTCCGTACAGGTTGCCATCGTACTCGCCGTGCTCCAGGAAGCGGCCGCTCTTGATGTCCGCCTCCATCTCGCTGCGTGACATGAACAGGTACATCTGTCCCTCCTTCTCGTCCACTTTCGGCTTACGGGACGTGTCTACAGAGCAGAGGACGGAAAACGGACAACAGATGCGTCATGGGAAATGGACAGGAATTGCAGATCAGTAGCCGTACGTCATGGGGGGGGGGGGGAGGCACCAGTGTGTCTTATCGTATAAGAGCGTGTATGGTAGCGTGAGTGTGTTACAGGGTGTCGTGGTGCCGTAGCGATGAGGTTGCGATATCAGCAGTTTGTTTTTCAGGTTCCGGCGTCCGACTCCCTGAGCGCCGATCAGCACCAGAGTCTTTCTCCGGAACGGCGGCACCTTCGCCACCTCCTCGTAGATCAGCAGCTCGTGTCTGTCAAACTCTTGAGACGTAGCGAGAGAAAGAAAAAACAAACGGCTATATTAAATAAACTTCCCAACTCAAAAACCTACTGAAGATTATCTATAGATTAACTATCGAAGACAATTATGTGGATTTGCCCAATTATGTAGAGACTTAGGATTTTAGCAAATGCAGACTTTTAAATTTTAAACCATCAGCAACTATTAAGCAATTCAACATGTCTTATACAGCACACACAAAGATGTGCCTGAAAATGAATAAAAAGACGATATAAGCAGGTTTGTAACACACTAAAGAATGCAAAACACACATGCACAAAGTCTCATGCACAAGGAGCCAACTTGGTTGAAATGAAATACATTTTCATGCATGCTTTTGGTGCATGGTGGGACTGAGACAAGGACAGTTGGACTAGGAAGAGGATTATTGAGTGGGGAGTGCACCACACGAGAGGGGCCTGGACCAAGAGGAACAGTAGTTATGGGCTTGAAACTGGGAACTCAGGGGTTTTCGATGGAGTGAAGGGTTTGGATGGGGAGAAAGGTTTGAACCAGTGGAGACTGGTTTAGCTACAGTAAAGTGAAGTGGTTTGGCCTGTATGGACTGGACATGATTTTGGTCTAAGGAAAAGATTTACATTGGAGCAGTTTGCTGTGAAAATGAAGTTTTGGACTATATGAAGGGTTTAGACTAAGGGGACTGGTTGGGAGAGTTGGAGTAGTTTGGACCTAAATCAGGGGTCTCAAACTCAATTCCTGGAGGGCAGCAGCCCTACAGAGTTTTGTTCCAACCATAATTAAAAACACCTGATCCAACTAAACAAGTCATTAGGGCTTATTTGAAAACTACATAGTATGTATGTTGGAGCAGGGTTGGAACAAAACTCTGTAGGGCTGTGGCCCTCCAGGAACTGCGTTTGAGACCCCTGACCTAGAGGGACGGGGTGATCTGGGTATGATTTAGGACTGGGGTATACTTTTTAGCTTTGGGGAGAGTTTTGGACTGTAGGGAGGTCTCAGGCTGGGGACGGTTATGAACTGAGTATAGGGTTTGGACCGACTAGAGAGCGGTTTAAATTAATTAATTAATATGGGACCATTTAGAAAGTTCAGTAGCTTTAGACTGTGGATTATTTTGGAATGAGGAATGGTTTAGACTGGTGCAGGGTTTTGGATTTGGGGTGGTACTGCACTTTGGTTACAGTTTAGATTTGGGGACCATTAAAGACAGAAGGAGTTAGCCTGTAATGGTTTGGAATTGGAGCAACAGGATGAAGTGGTAATGATTTTGGTCTGGTTTACAGTTTTAGACTGGAGAATGGTTTTGGACTAGGAAAGGGTTTGGTCTGGAGACGATGGTGGATGGGCTACTATTTTGGACTGGGTGGTGGTTCAAGACTGAGGGACAGTTTGGATGCGTGAATGTTCTAGGGGTACTTTGAACAGAAGGCCAGGATTCACAGGATTCAGGGACAACTCTAAATGGACAGTGGTTATACCCTGGGAATGATTTTGGACTGGAGAGGTTTTTGGAGTAAAGGATGGTTTTACACCGTGGGTCAGTTTGTAATCTTGGAGGGTTTCAGACAAGGAAAGGTTTTGGGCTTGTTAGTGGTTTTAGACTGGAAGACGGTTTCGGACTAGGAAAGGGGTTTGGACTCTGGAGACAGAACGACCACAGAGCCACAGGGAAGAGGAGGGAAAGAGGGAAAGGAGAGAAAAAGCTGCGTTACCTGCATTCTTGGTGGTCAGGTACATCATTCTCTTCTTCTTCTTCCCCCCCATGCCTGCACACAGAGGTCCTGCAGACATCAGCACACAGCCCGGTAACACACACACTTACAGGTCTATAATAATAACACTCCAGGAGTCAATACACATCTGCTGCACCATGTTTCATTCCTCTCATATGATGAAGTTTTCTTCAAAAGGAGATTGTTTCTCCGTTTGTTTTCGTAATGAACTGGGGAAAATATAATTTACTCCACTAAGGGAATATTTTTATCCAGAGTAATTGATAGCACACACAGCTTTAATGTAATAAAGTTGCTGGTCTTCTTGAAAACTATGTTCTGGAGCCTTGTCCCACCAGGACTGGAAGCTAGCCGGCTCCTTGACATTCAGTTAGGCTTCCACTAGGGGGCGATGTGCACTTTCCAGCAGGTGAACAAAAAACATGTCATGCACCTGGTCTCTTTAAGGAAGAACAACAGTCAGTGGGACTTTTTCTTTGTTGTGAAAACACTACGATGTAGAAAAAGAAACAGAAGGATTTCGTCAGGACCAGAGCCGTGACTCTGTAGGTTCCTACCTGCTGTGCTTAACTCCAGATCTCTCTTCACAAACGCTTTTCTCTTCTCCTCCAGCAGCTGGCTGGGGATCAGACCTGCGCTGCCGCCCTCCAGGTGACACGCCTGCGGCACAGAGGGGGCCACGATGGGGCCTCAGAATGACCACGCCACACACACACACACATTTCACCTGTGCACCCCAGGGTACCTTTGCTTGAATGGAAGCTCAATTAATTATTGGAAAGTTTGCCATGTGACTACGATTGAGATGACTTTATTCAAGTTTGTGCCAATTTCTTGGTAAAATATTTGCACCCACCCACCTGCCACCAGTTGGGGTCGTCCTGGTTGAAGATCTGCAGGATTTCGCCGCTGTGGAACCGAAGGCCAGCCTCTTTGCAGGGGATCAGGTTATCGTGAGAGGGGTCGTAATCAAAGTGGCATTTCACAAACGCCTGATGGTGCACAAACACAGGTGTCATAGTCAATACTCATCCAAGAAGCTTTGATTTACTGAGGAAAAAACGGATTTTAGAGGAAGTTTGTGGAAATCTGAATTCTGATTGATCAGATAAATTTTCTTGGCCATGTGGAATGCAGCACTTTTAGTTAACAGAAGCTACAAACTACAGCGCTTTAGGAATTTAATATACATTTAATTTTGCAATCATGGCAATAGATGCCCTCTGGACCAGTTTGACTCGTCCTGGTGCTCCACTTCTGGTTGGAGATCTCATCGCATGGATGTCCCGTGTTGACTGGTTCCACTTTACCATCAAGACGACCGGGCCTCAGCTGTTCTCTGAGGACTTGTCAGGGCTGGAATTTCCTACCGTCTACCTGAGCCTCCAATAACCAACTGGACTCCATATTAACTTAAAGACCTTCAGCATGAACTTTCAGCGTCCTAACAGACAGGACGACTGCAGATCAATTCCTGCTATCCGTTATCACACAGATGAGGATGGGTTCCCGGATGAGTCCGGTTCCTCTCAAGGTTTCTTCCTATTGCCATCTCAGGGAGTTTTTACTTGCAGACCAAAACGTGTCCACCCAAACCAGTGCGAGAGATCAAAACAATTCAACTCAGTAGTTAAAAGGCGTAAATGCAAACGCGTACAGAAATTACACTTATGTCTCTCGCTCTCTTAATCATCTTTTCTGTTTTTTTTTTCCCGCTGCACAAGTACAGCAGCACGGTTTTTCTCACGATCAAGATGCTTAAACCTGAGCCTGTGACCTTTGGGTTGAGAAATACAGCATGATAATATTTACCCGTTATAATTACAACCCTGAACCTGAACCTGAAATGTTATCCGGGCTATAAGTAGCAAGTAGTCATGTCGCTTTACTGCCACGTCATGTAAACAATATAGGCAGGTTTCCCATGACATCACATTCCTGAGCCTGAGTGTATTAGAACACTGCAACACACACACCACAAAACACACACGTGACACACACCACAACACTCGCCCCCTGACATCTATTTTAACATTATCTCTCCTCTATTTGGTGTGTGTGTGTGTGTGTGTGTGTGTGTGTGTGTGTGTGTGTGTGTGTGTGTGTGTGTGAGAGAGAGAGAGAGT
>QMIH01000661.1:202925-248365 GCA_003987875.1 Clarias batrachus | reverse complement strand
GTGTGTGTGTGTGTGTGTGTGTGTGTGTGTGTGTGTGTGTGTGTGAGAGAGAGAGAGAGAGAGAGAGAGAGAGAGTCCAGTGACATTTGTTACGCACGGTTTATAGAGAGCATAAAAAAGAAAAACGTCCAAGTGGAACAATGGGTCAGACCGGGGAAGGGGCTTAAACTGTGTAACCATGGCAACGCAGTGGCCATGAAGCACTACAGCGTAAACATGTAGGGAAAATTACCTTTTGTTCCCCTCGCTCTCTTTTTCTTGCTCATTTAGTTTTCTCTTGGACGAGCAGCCGATCATTATTGTGTTTCATAATACAATATAAAAACATGATTACAGCAGAACCTCGGCATCCGAAGGCGAGCTCTTAAAGTGAAATTTCGTACTGTGAGACGCACTTTCCCATAGGAAGTAATGTAAATCCAGATAATCCGTTCCAGCCAAACAAAAATATTACCAATTACAACACTATAATACATTTTTTTGCATATAAAAACGATCGCAACATTTAGAAAAGACATGTAAATGAAGTAAAATATGAATTAAATAAATATTACTTCTCATTTAACCTTAATCCATGATTCCTCTCGGCACCGGCTACTTTAAAACCCAAACTGAAAGCCGCTCCCTTTTCTTCTTGCTACCATCCTTGCTAACATTCTTGGGACCCGCGGTGCTGCGTCTTCACTAAATCTTACACAGAGTTTATATTTTCTAAATATATAATAATCTGTGTGTTTATGCGATGTAATCCACACCTGAGTGGTGAGAGACAGCCCTGGACTCTGTTACCATCCTGATGTTCAGTAACTAACCATGTGAAGTGTTTTATGCCTCTTATACAACTATGATTCATCAATGAACAACACTTCATACTTTTTTATCTGTTTAAAATGGGCCAAGCAATTCTACACACACACCACACACACACACACCACACACACAAACACACACACACACACACACACACACACACACACACACACACACACACACACAAACCAATCTCAATAGTTCAAACTTTTACTGAGCAAAGTGAACCATTTGTTTCATCCATACCGTTTGGTGCAAAAGTTTGCGCTCCCCCATGATTGTTAACAGAGGAAACTGTGCGTATATTCTACAATTTATCTACAAATACAATTTTAAGACCTAAAGATGAAGCGTAGAAGCAATCTGAAGCAGGGACAGATTATGGCACCCTTCTAAACATTATAATTGTGATGATAATTATGAAACGCCCTAAATAAATGTTATATATTTTTTTAGATTGTATTTGCAACCTTGTGTTTGGTTCGTTCATTCAACGTTCTCTCGACATCATTTTATTAAAGTCATTCAAACTTTCAAAAATGATGTTGTCCCAAAAATGATCTTCATCGAAACGTTGTTACAACTATTATTATTATTATTATTATTATTATTATTAAGTGTTTGGGGTCACCTGTGAACTCAGCAGAGATTTCTGTACATCCTGATTGCTCTCAATTAAGAGATTGCAGGAAGTTCCAGACAACTGAACACACACATTAATATAAAGCTGTGATTTGCAGCTGCACTCCTCTCAGACCTGCTGCTATAGAGAATTAATCAACACCTATAAGAGTGCTGTGGTGTAATCCCAGCTGAGGCAGGATCCAGACTCCAACGTGTGTCTCAGCTTTAGCATTCCCCTATCACACCACCAACGAGTGTGATTTTATTCATGACAGCAAGTGGATTTGCATGCTGAGAGCTCTCCACAGCATGGCACATCAGCTTTCAAAAGAGGCCTGATGAGATACCTGCGCTGTGACATAATCAAACCCAATCAAGCCATCTTGTCCTGAAGCGACTGAGAGGGCTGATGAAGGTTTGATTGGGAGTAAAACACTTTTAGTGAAACAGAAGCAAAGGCAAAGCTGCTGCATGAGATCCTTCATCAGCCGTGGTTTAAATCTGATGTGCGCAAAACATGCGTCAGTGAATAATCTGGTGCTGGAGCTGAAAACAAACTAATGGAGGTGATTCCGTGTGTAATCTGAACGTGCAGATTCATGACATATAGGCCCACTTTGCTTCATTTCATTTGAGCCTATAAAATATGTACAGGTTTAGCGAGGGGTGAATTCTTATGCTTGGCAATAAAGACTTAAAAAAAATCACCTCCAACTCAAATCTCACCCCAGATTTCTTCCCCAAGATTTTGGAAAGCTCCAGATTTTCTTGTATTTTTAATGTAGTCTTGAGGAAAAGTTCTCCTCGCTTACTGGATGACTTTTTTGTCTCTCATTTTCGCTCCAGGTCCTGTACTTGAGCAGTTTTAGAGGAATGTTTTTTGTTTTTATAAGTAACCTATAAAAAAAACAAACTCACTCACTCATCGTCTATACCGATTTACCCTGTATTCAGGGTCATGGGGGAGGGGGGGGCGGAGCCTATCCCAGGAGGCTTAGGGCACGAGGCAGGGTACACCCTGGAGCGGGTGCCAATCCATCACACGGCACACACTCACACACTACGGGCAATTTGGGAACGCCAATTAGTCTAATCTGCAGGTCTTTGGACTGCGGGAGGAAACCGGAGCACCCGGAGGCAACCCAGCAAGCACGGGGAGAACATGCAAACTCCATGGAAACGGGGAGAACATGCAAACTCCATGCACACAGAGACGGGAATCGAACCCGGACCCTGGAGGTGCGAGGCGACAGTGCTAACCACCACACCACCGTACCGCCTATGAATCATTCAAGCATAAACAAGCATCTAACTTAAGGCAGTGAGAAACAGGTGCAGATGATGACAGATGATCAGGCTGGTGATTAGTATACTGGTGATGCTGACTGCTGAGTGGTCGGAAGAGACGAGAGCGTAAATGAGGTCGTTACATAAGAATTTCTGTGGTTTTCAAATGGTATCTTTAGGCACTTTGGAGCCTGGGGCAGTTAATTTAGTCTACATCGTTCAATTTATTTAATTTATTTCACGCCATGGAACAAGAAGACATGCACACTGTAGCCTCTTTAAATTATTATATTGTTCAACGTGCTCCACCCACTTTTGGAACCGAGCTTCTCAGTCCCACCTCTTTCACTTAAAAGCCATAGAGGGGGAACACAAATAGGGTGGAGTCAGTGTTTTCATCATAATTGAACTGCAGATGCTTGTAGTAGAGGATGGTAACTTTATAATGTATATACGTGTGTGTGTGTGCGTGTGTGGGTCGTTGACCTGGCGGGGTGTATGTGGTTCCTGGTAGCTGGGCAGGATCTTGAGCACCACGCTGCCGCTGGCCTCCTTCAGCATGTCCTGCAGAACTTTGGGGTCGCTGCCCACCTCCTTCCCATTAACCTCTTTGATGACGTCACCAACGTGCAGGAGGCCCTGCTGATCAATCATGCCGCCATGCAGGATGCGTGCAATCACTAGCTCTCCACCCTCCACACGGAACGTCACACCCTGGGCATGAAATAGGACCGGATGAGGAGGTTGACATCAGCTATGATTAACAGGTGCTTATAGAAGAACAATCAACGCTGCACAATTATACTAATCTGTCCTTGATCATTTCACAGCTAAACCGAGGTCTTACCAGATGTTCTCCAGAGACTTTGCGTATGCCGACCATCCTGACAGCATCAGGAGGGACAGGCTGGTTGTTGAAGGAAGGGTCCATGAAGACACAAGGGCTTGGTGGTGGGGTCTCATAGCTTTTGGAGGCCACAGAGTCGTGTGTTTCCAGCAGGGACTGGACACCAAGGCAAAAAGAAATTCTTGAGAAATTTTCTTCACAATTTCACCAGGCTGTGATGCGCATGAGCTTTTGCGTTTGCGCGTTTACCTGAAAGTGTGGCTCGCTGAGTATGCGGGCAAGTTCATGTGCTGCCTGGCTTTGCTGGGTGAGTGGTGTGAGATCTTTCAGGATGTCCTGCACCAGTTCCAGATTGTTCTCGCGTACCGCCTCCAGCTTCGGCTCCTCAAACCGCTCGTGGGCCTGTTTAGACACAAATGAAATCCAGGATGTGAAAATGGAAACAGATGGAGCATCCGTTAGATTGACAAAAAGAGATGAGTGCTAGTTTGGAGATGTGCTCGATAGTTCAGGTGGTGACAAAATTAAATGTATACAATGCAATACAAAAGTTGAGGAGACGGAAAATTAAGCAGCATCTGGTGGTGATGATGCAAAGACACCGGTATTACCCAAATCTGTTAATTCAAACTGTGTTTAAAGCTTAAAACTGGATATCAACACTAGGGCTTCAGACAAAAGTCTGGACTAGGGTAAAGAGTGGACTTGGAAAGAAGGAGGGGAACAGTGGGAAATTCAGTAGGATGGAACTAGAGTCCAAGATGGGACAGGGTTGAACCTTGGTGTGGGACTGAGGTGAAGTGAGAGAGACTGGGCTGGGACTGGTGTACAGTGTAGGACTGGGGATAAATGGCTATATGAGGTCATTTATGGGACAACGTAAAGGATAATAGCAGGTACAAAGGAAGGAACTCAGGTGCAACTAGCATTAGGAGTAGGATGTAGTGAACGTTGAAATATGGTAAAGTGTGAGACAGTAAAGTACTGTAAACAAAAAAAAGTGGGACAGAACTCAAGGGAGGAATAGGGGTGAGACTGGTGTAAACGGTACAACTGGGAAATTGAAGGTAGGATCGGATAAGGGCTAGAATTAAACTGAACAGAGCATCGAATGGGACTGGTGTAAGTATTAGGGCTGGGAATAAAAGCTAGGGCAGCGTATGTTGGAGGGATTGATGTGGAACGGGTGTAAAAGGTGGCCAGGATAGCGCGCAAGACTGAGAGACTGAGGATAAGGATAGAAACGTCTTGGGGTAAAGGAGTGGGTTGAAGATAAATGTTAGCATAAGGGAAATATTTTTTTTTTCATTTAAGGTGTCGTTCATGTAACCTTGGGAAAGACAAATGAACAAAACTCAGTATAAAGCTTTGTGAAACCTGTGAAAATGGCTTTTCAGACAGCGCTCCGAAGACCCAGCATGCCTTCCTCTCTTTCTCTTTTATCCAGTCTCTCTTTTCTAAACACCCATGTGAATTCCCGTCGAGATTGGTTTCTAACAATCACACTGAAGTGAATATTGTCAAAAGGTTTTTGTGTTTTACGAGTGTACCTTTTATACCTGGTCACTCTGAACCTTTTCAGATGCTCCAATAGGGACATCATGCATTGACGGTCATAAAGTAGGGCAGGTCAAAGTAAAGAAAAAAACAATCATGCCACAGACATGAGGCCACATCTTTGCGCTGAGATCAAATTTCTTGATAGGCTCTTAAAGTCACTGGTGTAACTTGAGTTACCAGTTACTGGTGGGGCAGTACGACAGACACCTACACCTGTTTATCTAAAGTAATAGGTAGTTTCCTTTTCAGTTTCCTTCTGTTTCAGTTTTCTCCCTTCTCAACATTTAATTAATTACTATAATTCTGTACCATTGATTCTTACAATGCACAAAGCAAGAGCCAACTTCTAAAAGCTGCACCAAGAAGCATTGACACATACTCAGTTTTCTGAGACGTATACTGTATGGTTAAAGTTTGGAAGTGAAGTTCATTACGTTGTGATAAAGGGTGGGTTTGAAGGTACCTGCTAGCATGATACACAGTAGCATACAAAAGTTTGGACACAAGTTTGACTTTATTTTCTACAGGGTGGGCCGTTTATATGGATACACCTTAATAAGATGGGAATGGTTGTTGATATTAACGTCCTGTTTGTGGCACATTAGTATATGTGAGGGAGCAAACTTTTTAAGATGGGTGGTGACCATGGTGGCCATTTGGAAGTCGGCCATCTTGGATCCAACTTTTGTTTTTTCAATAGGAAGAGGGTCATGTGACACATCAAACTTATTGGGAATTTCACAAGAGAAACAATGGTGTGCTTGGTTTTAACATAACTTTATTCTTTCATGAGTTATTTACAAGTTTCTCTTTGTTCACAACCATTGACATGTCGAAGAGGTTAACACGTGATGAGCGGATCGAAATTGTGTTGATATCTGGTGAACNCAGTAACCGGGTCATTGCAGCAGATTTCAATGCACGACACCCTACGAGACCACCCATCTCCCATGCTACAGTTAGCAAACTGCTTGCTAAATTTCGTGAAACTGGTCCAGTGTTGACGCATAAAAACTGTTACTAATGAACAAACATGAGTGGCTGTCCTAGCTTCATTCAGCAAGAGCCCACAGCGTAGCACTCGCCGCATGTCACTGGAGAGTGGCATTAGTCGAACATCCCTTCGGCGGATATTAGCTACTCACAAATGACACCCTTACAAACTCCAGCTACTGCAGTATCTCAACGAGGATGACCCAGATCGGCGCACACTATTTGCAGAATGGGCAAAACAAAAATGGGAACAGGACCCTCAGTTCACGCAGAAGATTTTGTTCAGTGATGAGGCAAACTTTTATGTGAATGGTGATGTTAACAAACAAAAAACAAACAAAACTATTGGTCTGACACTAACCCACATTGGATAGTGATGGTATGGTGTGGTATATGGGGTACGAAGATAGTTGGGCCATTCTTCATCAATGGAAACCTCAAGGCCACTGGATATTTGAAATTGTTACATGATGATGTGTTTCCCTCTTTATGCACTGAAGCTGGMACGYTCCCTGAGTTTTTCCAGCAAGATGGTGCACCACCACATTATGGGTGTCAGGTCCGAGCATTCCTAGATGAAGAATTTCCTGAAAAGTGGATTGGTCGTCGTGGGCCAGTTGAATGGCCCCCAAGGTCTCCCGATCTGACCCCCTTAGACTTTTATCTTTTGGGTCATCTGAAGGCAATTGTCTATGGTGTGAAGATACGAGTTGTGCAGCACCTGAAACTACGGATACTGGAAGCCCGTGCTGGTATTTCTCCTGCGCTGTTGCTATCAGTGTGTGAAGAGTGGGAGAAGAGGGTTGCATTGACAATCCATCACAATGGGCAGCACATTGAACACATTAAGTTACGTTAAAACCAAACACACCATTGTTTTTCTTGTGAAATTCCCAATAAGTTTGATGTCACATGACCCTCTTCCTATTGAAAAAAACAAAAGTTGGATCCAAGATGGCCGACTTGTAAATGGCCACCATGATCACCACCCATCTTGAAAAGTTTGCCCCCTCACATATACTAAAGTGCCACAAACAGGACGTTAATATCACCAACCATTCCAATTTTATTAAGGTGTATCCATATAAACGGCCCACCTTGTACATTCCAGAACAAGAGTGGATTTTTTTTCAACACTATGAAATACAAACATGGCATTAGATAATTAAATGACACCAACAGTCCGTTATGAAGCTTTACAGAGCAGAAGTAGCAGATACATCTCAATATCTGGGGGTAACGGCTAGATTTGAATCTAGGAGCAATCTTAGATCATCCTTTAACCAAATTCCTTACTCTTACTTCTACTCTAAGCCTCTACCTCCTAGACGCTACTCTTAAATGTTAACACTCAGGGTAAAGGATAGACTTAAAGGTAAAGGCTAGGATTTGGATAAATGCAAAGATAAGGACTGGTGATAGAAATGTTTAGAAATGTTTTCTATTCCTTATATTTATAACATCCTGGGCTTTTCAGAAAGCTCTCTGGGGTCCAGTAGTGTCTAAACATGGCCACTGCAACCTGCTTCTCTTTTATCTAGTGTCTCGTTTCTTTGACACCAATGTGAGTTTCCTCCGTGACTGTTCCCTCCCCAACAATCACAGTAAAGAGAATGTCATCAAAAAGGTGTTGTGTTTTCGATTGTGGTCCCTGACAACATTTTATACCTTTTCATCTAGTACAAAAGGGCCACAATGCACCTGTATATCATAAAGGAGGTCAAGCCCAGGAAAGAAGGATATCCTTGAACACGTCAATCATCGAGTAGAACTGAGGGCAGCAACGGCAGGAAAACAACATCCAAGACAGGATGGAGGAAGAGAGACTTTGAGAGACTTTGGATTCTGCAGCATCCTGCTAATTAAAAGCCAGATCTGGACTTACTCGCGCGCTCGCCTGGATTTAATACTGCCACTTCAGGAAGTCCCACTGGGAGATCTTCTCAAGCTTGGGCTCTTTTTACGTGTCGTGCATCTCTCTCTCTCTCTTTCTTTCTCGCTGTTTTAGTTTTGAAGAGGATTCTCAGTAGGATTCTCATACAGTGACTGGCAGGCCACCTCTTGCATATTATTGAACAAGAGAAATAAAAATGTTCTGATGTCAGCATTGTCTTCAATACCCATTAGAGATAATCCAGCCATATAGTACATATTCAGAGGTATAATGGTGAGACAATGATGGAAAAAATGTGCTGCAATGGAATTTTGCTAGCAGTTATTCTGGTCTGAATCTTTCTGCTCTCTGGACCTGCCTGATCCGTCCTGATGATCTTCATCTCATTGGCGT
This sequence comes from Clarias batrachus, assembly GCA_003987875.1. Taxonomy (NCBI): domain Eukaryota; kingdom Metazoa; phylum Chordata; class Actinopteri; order Siluriformes; family Clariidae; genus Clarias; species Clarias batrachus. The sequence continues at coordinate 239,957 of QMIH01000661.1, read as the reverse complement.
TCTCATCACATGGAGACCACTCGCTCCTGCTGAAGATGGCCCTGTATGGTCTGCTCTAAGATGACACCATGAACATGGTGTTGTGGTTTTGGACTCCAATTTATTTTTAAAAAATTACATTATAACTCGATACTACGTAGATTCCTGGAGAAACAGTCCTCTGCATTTCCTGAGCAAAACACTGAAGATGGCTAGTTTGTGGCCCATTCAGTTCAAAGATATAAGTGTGTATACTGGCAGAGATCTCAGTGAACGTAGTCCAGGAGCCAAAGAGTACAGGATGACACTGGTTCTTTCCAAAGTGGTCCAAAAGCAGTTTTTCCCAAGCAGTCCCCTTTTCAGGGTGTGTTAAATCTATGGAGTTTGCATTGATTTCAGGACCATTTTTAAAGGGGTGAATTATTTTTGATTGACAGAACTTTGGCGGTTTTTCAAACCCTTCGACGAGCCATTTGAGCCCGGTCTCGTTTCCTGATACACAGATTTCCTGACAGACAAAGCGAGTCACAGGATAAAAGTGGTTCGGCACAGTGGTGGTTACCAAAGGGATCCTTATAACTCGGAACGGTCCTTCCTTCAAATATTGTTGTTCCATTGCATTCGAATGACCAGGTTGCAATGTTTCCATGGGGGTGCAGGAAAAACTCACTGAACCAGTCAACCCAGGCACAAATATTTTTAAACCATTGGGTGGATCCCATAGAAAAGTAATAGCATACTATTCTTTCAGGTCGTCTCCCTAATTCAGTTGTATCCAATTCCCACCTGTCATCAGGGCACTGCCACATTATGGTACTACTACCAGTCAGGGAGGGCGAAAGACAATCATGTGTTTCACCTGAGCCGTGTGACGCCAGCCAACCACATCTTTTCGAACTGCTTGCTCATGCACCGTGGGGACTGGCATAACACACTCGGAGGACAGCGCTATCCGCTTGGCCAATCAGCTCTCTCCACGTCCACTGCTCCAAGCTGCGGGAGGCTTCAGCATCACCGGGGATTTAAGCTTTCGACCTCCAGATGATAGGACGCACTTTACCGCTGTGCCACTCGAGGGCCATCTTTCCCTTTAATGCACTGCTTTTCTCTCCTGCTTGTCAAGTGTGCTCATTAGAATATTAAGCCACACCCACCCAGAGCGCTATAATATAATACTGAAGTTCAATCATTCACCCTAGAAACTGAGAGATAAGAGGTAAGATAGACCTTCATTCGTCCCACAGTGGGGAATTTTCTAACTCATGACTGGTGAGTGGGTAAACCAGTAGGAGATGTTGAAACTCCCAGTTATACAGTTTATAACAAATCTGAATTTAGATTATGGTTTAACATCATAAGCCTATGTCCTTAACTATGACAAAAAGTGAGAGTGTGGAAGCCATCATTCATCCACCTGACAAGAGAAGATGTAAAAACAGCAACATCAGGATTTCTGGAAGGTTAGTGCGGTATACAGTAGAAAAATAACCTGCCGTTCGTTTTTGGCAGTGTGTGTGTGTGTGTGTGTGTGTGTGTGTGTGTGTGTGTGTGTGTGTTTGAGCTCACCACAGGACTCTCCATGATGCCCTTCAGGAAGATTAAGTCCAGATCATTGGCTGTGGTGCTGTCGCTCAGCGTGTCCAGGACACTGTGCATAGCTGAAGAGGAGAGGAGAACAATCAGCAAGCCTTTTCAGCCTTCACATCTAATACATTTACATTCAAGAGGAGCTCAAGTAGTTCATGAAAAATTACTATATTCATACTGAGACGGTGGCACGGCTCGCTCACCAGTGTCCCTCAGCTCATTGAAATTCTTCTTAATTACCGTTAATGAATCAGAAGGAGAGCTCTTCTGGGCCGAATCTCTGTAAATCTGTAACTAGAGTGTGTGCTTTCCGTCTCGTTCACCTTAGACACCTGCATCGTTTTTTTCAAACACCACTCAACCGAAAGACCAAAAGCAGCAGTGGACAGAAGGCTGGCGTTCCCCTCGGCTTCCAATAGACCAGGGGTCGGGAACCTGTGGCTCGCGAGCCAGATGTGGCTCTTTTGATCGCAGACGGATCTTTAATATAAAAAAATAATCATGTTTAACATATAAAACATTCTTATGTATTTCAATCCGTTCATTTTCTACCGCTCATGTTCATGGAGACAATCACAGCTGTCCTTCCGGGACCAAATTTTTATCGGTTAATGCGTAACGTACACGGGTCATTGTGAGGTTAGGAAGTAAAACTTCCCTCCTTTAATCAAGTAGTCAGCTAGCTAATTGCAGAAAAAAAAAAAAATTAGAAGATGGCTAAAAGAAAAAACGATGAGGAGTATCGTACTTTTCAGCGGGAACGGACAGAGGAATTCGCCTTTGTGGAGAGAGCAGGTTCTGCAGTGAGTCTAATATGCAATGATAAAATTGCATCGATGAAACGCTCAAATATAAAGCGGCACTTCGACACACGCCGTACTACATTTGCATCGAAATATCCTGCGGGGGACAGCAGGAAGAAAGCATGTCAAGAGCTACTGCGCGGAGTGCAAGCTAGTCAGCAGCAACGCCGTGTTTGGACCCAACAAGGTGACTGGAATTCAGCTAGATTTGCTGGTGCTTTAGCAATTGTGAGAAATGGAAAGTAATTCACAGATGGGGAGTTTGCCAAAACATTCATGCTTGATGTTGCCAGTGGTCATTCGGGTGGTCAACTTTAGCTTTAAATGATCGCCAGTTTAAAACACTGCTGGATGAAGTTGGGAATAATTATCCTGGTCTGCTTCTGCACCGCAATGTGCGTCGGTTGTCAAGAGGGACGGTGCTCAGCCGTCTCGCGGCTTGTCTGAGCAAAATCCGGACTTTTCTTTCTTGGAATGAAAAACGTCGAGCATCCCGAGTTAGCGAACACTGAGTGTCTCCTGAAGTTCTACTATCTCGTGGACATGACTGAACATCTGAACCAGCTCGATGTGGAAATGCAAGGCGTTGGAAACACCGTCTCAACAAGCAGTGTTTTCATTTGAAAACAAGCTAGAACTCTTTATCGCCGACATTGAAACAAGTCGTTTACTACACTTTGGAAAACCGGGAGAGTTTAAAGACGCATGCACAGCAAGTGACCCTGCTCGACATCTTGGATCTTCAGCAGCTAGCGGGCTTCACATCTAATCTCCTGCAGTCGTTCGAAGCGCGTTTTGGGGAATTCCGCCAGCGCACTCGTCTTTTTAAGTTCATCGCCCATCCGCACGAGTGCGCAGTGGACAGCGCCGACCTGAGTAACGTCCCCGGCGTCTCCGTCAGAGATTTTGAGCTACAAGCAGCTGACCTGAAGGCCTCAGACATGTGGGTGAATAAAGTTCAAGTCACTGAATGAAAGACATTTGGAAAGACAGCAAGCAGAGTTGGCGAGCAAACACAAGTGAGGAGAAGTGCGGTGCGGTTTGGAGGACGAGTCGTGAGTGCGCTGTGTTGAAACTCACAGCTGGTACATAATTGGATTTAATTACGCAATCCACTCGTCTTCCTCTCACTCGCTTCCTCTCCTGTGCTGCCGCTGATTGCTGCTCCGTCTCTGTCTGCTGCGTCCCTGCATTTCTCGCGCGGTCAGGGACGCTTTTATTTTTTGACAGGACATAAGAGATGTGTTGAAAGTTGTTGGAGACAGAAAATAAAAAATAAAAAACAGGAGTAGTTCTTCAAATATATTAGGACTGTCAATATTAAAACATTAACGCATGTGATTAATCTAGAAATGCCAAAAGAAGAAACAAGCGCAAGAGACAAAAAAAAAAAATAGAGAGTAGGCAATATGTTGAAAACTGCGTTTACAATCAAACAGGCTGGTTTATCAGCTGATCGAACGTTTTTTAGTGCAAAAAAATGTCACCTGCACCGAGCCGTGAAGACACTGGATCTCTGGATCTTTAGTTCTCGACCCACATTAAGGCTCTTAATGATGCTGACTGCAGCCCAATAAGCATAAGACGGCATCTGCGAGAGAAGACAGGCTTAAAGAACGTAAAACATCTCTGAAAGCCACGTCTCCTCCCACACCACAAACTTGCCCGTTTGGAATTTGCGAGGGAGCACCGAACACGGGACACTGAAAGACGGAAGAAATTTTTATTCTCGGACGAGGAAAAGTTTTATCTGCATGGACCTGATGGCTTCCAACGATACTGGCATGACAAGGAGGAAGAGGAGGAGGAGGAGGAGGCTCCATCATGACCTGGTGCTTTTTCCTTCAATGGGAAAATGGAGCTTCAGGCATCAAACTGCAGCTGGCTATGTGGACACGTTGCAGCAGGCATCGCTCTTGACTGAGGACCCTCGTCTGTGTGGTAATGACTGGACAACAGGAGAATGCTGCAGTTCACAACGCCCGTCTGACGATGGACTTCTTCCAGGACAACAGTGTTGCACTCCTACATCTACATCTAGGTATTTGGCAGACGCCCTTATCCAGAGCGACTTACATTTTTATCTCATTATACATCTGAGCAATTGAGGGTTAAGGGCCTTGCTCAAGGACCCAACAGGGACAACTTAGTGGTAGTGTGATTTGAACCTGGGACCTTCCGAACCGTAGTCCAATGCCTTAACCACTGAGCTACCCCTGACCATCCTGGACCCCACTGAGCTACTCCTGGACCATCCTGCGTGTTCCTCTGATCTAAATCCCCTTGAGAATGTTTGGGGATGGATGGCAAGAGAACTTTATAAAAACGGACGTCAGTTCCAGACTCTGGATGCCCTTCATGAAGCCACATGGAGCAACGTTCCCACCAGTCTCCTGGAAACAGCTGGATCAAGCATGAAGAAACCAGGGTTTAAAGTTATCAACAGGGATGGTGGCGTTACTCACTGCTGAGTCCTTTTTTGACACTTTTAGTTCTGTTGTGGGTATTTTTGGGGCTCTGGGCTTAAACTGATGAACAGCCTGTTTGAGTTTGAATGCAGTTTTTTTTATAAATTGCCAATCTCTGTTTTTTTTTTTTTGGCTCTTGCTCCTCTTTCAACCTTTGACATTTTGAAGCAATTCTTACAACCTGGTTATAATCCACCAGAGCGAAATGTGAATATTTTTAATATTTTCCCGGGGCTTAAGATTCTGTTCAGGAGTGTATAACCTGAGCTTTCAGAGATTACTGTTTCATGATGATCCTCTCTAATTTTGTTTCTTTATTATTATTTTATAGTATTTGCTTTTTAAAAATATTTTTTACAGGCCTGGTCATGCATTCTGGCTAGTAATTAATACATTCCAGGTAGATTATGCGTGCACACACACACACACACACACACACACACACACCATAATCCAGCATGAAAGGACTCTGTTAAGAGTCACGACGTGAAGCGGCTTAGCACATTCCCTTCACTAATTAACACACACAGGACATGGAGGAGAGACGAACAGCACCCAAGCAGAGCAGGTTTATATATCAGGTATCTGCACATTTCTCACTTCTTCTCCTGACACACATTCACACATATCTCACATACGCATACAAACAAATATACGCACACAGATGCAAACTAACACCTAGACTTACTGCACCATCTAGGTGTTCAATTACAGACATTTGTTAAACCCTGTCCTTGATGATGTTCTGACAGCTGGAGGCTCCTTCAGTAAACGCTAAATGCTATCGGTTTATACAGAGTGTCCGCTGTACAAGGTTGTGTTACTTCTAAAAAACATAACGCATCCGAACAAGTTCATTAAAATACTCACTCACTCATCATCTATACCGCTTAATCCTGTATTCAGGGTCACGGGGCGGAGCCTATCCCAGGAGACTTAGGGCACATGGCAGGGTACACCCTGGACAGGGTGCCAATCCATCGCAGGGCACAGACACACACACTACGGGCAATTTGGGAACGCCAATTAGTCTAACCTACATGTCTTTGGACTGTGGGAGGAAACCGGAGAACCCGGAGGAAACCCACCAAGCACGGGGAGAGAACATGCAACCTCCATGCACACAGAGATGGGGATCGAGCCTGGCCGGGGATCGAACCCGGACCCTGGCGGTGCAAGGCGACAGTGCTAACCACTACACCACCGTGCCGTCTTCATTAAAAATAAACCGATAAAATGACTGTAAAAGTAAGCGGCGCATTAGAAATGCTAATGCTGCTAATGAAAGTGACACACACCAGGGGGCGCTGAGTGTCGAGAGAGCTGTGATTTGATGCTGTATGTTGGCACTTCCAGGGAGCCCTCATGTCTGTGTTTCCTTCTGGCTCTCCCTTTTAGTTATGCTGTCATAGTTAGTCCTGCCAAGTCAAGTCAATTTTATTTATATAGCGCTTTTAACAATTGACATTGTCGCAAAGCAGCTTTACACAATCAAAAGAAGTAAGTTTGTATGAAATGTGAATGTGTATGAATCAAAATGATAAGATTGTCCCTGATGAGCAAGCCGAGGGCGACGGTGGCAAGGAAAAACTCCCTGAGATGGTAATAGGAAGAAACCTTGAGAGGAACCAGACTCAACAGGGAACCCATCCTCATCTGGGTGACAACGGATAGCAGGGATTGATCAGCATAATAATGTGTACTGGAAGTTCAGTGTAACAGGAGATGTGTTTAAAATTAAAAGGAGTCCAGTTTGTTCCTGGAGGCTCAGGTAGACTGTAGATTCCTGCCCGAGTCCTTGCTTGCACTCTACACTAAACATAGAGTTAAGACGAGACCTCACTGTATATATTCTCTCTCTCCCTGTCTCTCTCTGTCGGGCTACACATGTCGCTCCTGAGCTGCCAGTGATCCAGACCCCCTCTGTCCTCTGGACCTGACTGATTTGTCCTGGTGCCCCACTTCTGATCGGAGGTCTTGTTGAACGTGTGGTCTGCTTGGGATGCGTGTGGTGACCGGAGACGTTTCCACTTTACCATGAAGACGGACCTGACCTTGGCTGATGCAAACAACTGTTCTCTGACTGGAATTCCAACAGCAGTTTTGTACCTGAGCCTACGACAATGAAAGTGGACTCCATATTATCTCCTGTTATACTGAACTTCCAGCCTCCTAACACACACTATGACTGCAAAACAAACGCCTGCTATCCGTTATCACCCAGATGAGGATGGGTTCCCTGTCGAGTCTGGTGCCTCTCAAGGTTTCTTCCTATTACCATCTCAGGGAGTTTTTCCTTGCCACCGTCGCCCTCGGCTCGCTCATCAGGGACAATCTGACCGTTTTGATTCATACACATTCTCTCACACATTTCCCTATTTTCTTTTTGATTCTGTAAAGCCGCTTTGCGACCATGAACACTGTTAAAAGTGTTAAGATTTAATAAAATTGAATTGAATTTAATGATGTCAGAAGGCTATCCAGACAATGCCGGAGACATCTGATAACGGGAAATAAAAGGATAGTACTTATTCTTATTAATGGAGTAGCGATGCCTGTGTATAAATGCAGAATGTAGGTCTCATGTACTGACATTCGAACATCCGTTCCTCAAGTTGAAGTAAAGATTTATAAGTGCCATCGCTTGTGAACTTCAGAAGTTCAACCTGGCAAGACGCCAAAGGAAACAGGAAGCGAGAGCAGAATGTGTGCCTGGTGCTACAGTACACACAGTTTGCTGGCACGCGGTCAGGCATGTGGATTCATTTCCTACAACCCTGATGGTGATGATGGAAATTTTCCCAGAGAAAAATCATTAGTCATGAGAACTACATCTTCAAAAACCATGCGGCTATTTAAGTGATTTGCAACATGGCTTCCCAGTCTGAAAGGTAAATGGGCAGTATGACTTGGACAGCCAATAGCATTCAAGATGGTGGTATGAGGGGAAGCCTTTGAGGGTAGAGTGCAGGGTGTGAGGACCCAGGATATGAAGGAGAACTTGATTTAACCCAATCCCAGACTCGTTTACTTCGCTTTTATCCACAGTTCTGGTAAATTCTTTGTATTAGATTCAACTGCAAGAGAGTGAAGCTGAGCCAGGTTCGCCAAAGGCATGACGACACACCTTGTCAGACCAAAGATCGGACTTGAGGGTTTACCCCTGAGTGATGGCAAAGCCTATAATTAATTTCTGGGCACACATGCCATGATGGTTACATTCATTTTGATAGAAAACAGGCCTAAACTGTAGATCAGATGTAACAACCAGTAGTCAGAGCTCAGCAGTTTACACACAAATGGAACAAGAGTGGGTCATCATCAATCAATTAAAAACAATACAGTAATCAGCTAAGAAATAAAGTCAACCGGCTTTACATCCTGTTCGTAAATAGAGTTCACAAGTTCTCAGAGTTGAGAAACTGGAAAGATCAGAAATCTAAACTTTGGGTCTTGTGATATCTTCAAAAGTCCCAACCAACAAGATAAACGACTGTATATATGGGTGATATCAAGGGGCCCAAACCTGTTCCTCCATGATAACCCCTCCATGAGTTCCATGAACATATGGTTTGCCAAGTTTGGAGTGAAAGAACCCAGGTGGCCTACACAGAGAGCTACAGTAACCTCGACCTTCTGAATGTGTGACGGTCCACAAACCTACTGCCTGTATGGTCTAGTGCAAGTGAAAAGTCAGACAGAGAAAGCAGATCACCAGTGAAAGATAGGTCTCCTGCTTTCCTGGATGATCTGATCATATCAGGCCAGTCGTGAGGCGACTGTGATAGTGGCCTCAGCATAGACGGATGCAGGTTGTCCATAGGAGAAACCATAAACATCAATGCTCCTGTTGGCCAATATGAAAGGGAAACACAACTATCTAGTGCAAGAAGATCCCATGATGACGCAAGAAGACCAAATCAAATGAACTAGCTTTGGCAGGAAGATCTACAGTCCATTCAAGATACTTTCTTTCTTTCCTGTCTACTTTCAGCTTGTTTATATATTAACTATGGAAAACACTCTGTAGCATCTTGATTGGCTGACTACAGAGATAAAAAAAAAACTGTTAGGTTAACACATTGTGTTTTGGAAGGCAATGGTTTCAATGGTTGCACATGGTGGCCATTAATAGACGTGGGCAGGTGGTTATAAACAGCTGGTCAGTGAGTTTTGCAAGAAGAACTGGAACAAGATGAAAACGGTTCTCAGATTTGGAGAGCTGTTTTAAGAGGAGCTTGTCCCGAAGTGTGCTGGGACATGATTAAGGAGCGAGCAGGTTGTCCTGAACGACGCAAGAGGCATTGTGTCATACAATGAGGCAATTTGAGTTTTCCCTTTATGAAAGCAGGTGAGCAGGAGATGAACACTGTTCTCGCTAGCTCTCTATACTTTCCACTCTCTTACCGCAGTGGCCCTGAATTAGTTTGTCTTTTTTTTAAATTCATTAGGTTTTATAGAACAAAAAAACAGTTTCAGGACATCGTTACTATAAATGACATTTCCAGCTTCACACACAGCAGTAAATTGGTTGTTGAACACGCGGTAATGGATGGAGGATCTGCAGCAAGGTTTTTCCACAATGTTTAACTCGATCTTCTAACCTTTGAGCCGGCATGCATTGCTAATCTGACTCTAAACTAGCTGGAGTGAGATAAGACAGTGAGGTGCACCACATGGCTCTGAGAGTGTCTGTCCTGGTCACCAATCACACCGTCACAGTGTTTCACAGACTTTATTTCAATTTCATTTAGCTTTGACGGAGGACAAAAATAATTGCAGGAGGAATGTCTTATTTGGGAGTGTGTGGGAGTGTGACTGAAAAAAAAACCCGTGGACACCTCGTTACTCAGATAAAGTGTTCACATTCATGGAAGCAAAACAACTAATAAGAAATCTTCCTGTCATCCTCAGTGCTTTCTTCTACTCTACCTCTCCACCTCTTTCCAAATAATATTCAATTCTCATTTTATTAACGTCGCGTTTCATCTGGCGCAGTAGCACAAACCACACTCCGAGACCCACAGTACAGTACAGCCTGCGATTTCCCTCATCACCCAGCGCTAACGTCATAACGTCCACATTGAGGAGGAAACTTCGAGATGGTTGGGCCTGCGTCACCCACCTCCACCATGGATGCACAGTATAATTGGTGTATTTGACTAATTATAAGCTCACACAACCTCTCCATAGAGCTTAATTACAGCCGGTGGATCTTCAGCTTTAGACCTTAATTACAGGTTCACATCCTCACCCTGCACCTTTATTATATACCTACAGTAGACAATATGTGCACTGAGATCATAAACGTTTCTGGAGCTTGCTGCATTTTTAAGACTGAATGATTTGACACTCTGACCATGTAGCTTATTATTCATGTAAAATTACAATCGCAGTGAAGCAATAAGAAAAATGTATACAGTGTACGCAGTGAGGCAGGAATATTTTACTGATAGATTAGCCTCCTCCATAATTACACACCCTTCTGTTAGCTTTTTCAAAAGACTTAAAGGTGTTAAGAATCGACTATTCTAGTATTATTCTAGTATATTTGATTTTATTTTTGAAAAACTTGTTCTTCTATTGGAGGATGAAGATTGTGTACTCCACAGCAGTCCACTTACATGGCTCCACTTGCCCTGCTCCGCTTGCACTTGTTCACATGAATTGGTCCACTTGCACCATATGGGTCTACTGGCACTGATCCACTTGCACTGATCCATTTCCATGGGTCTACTGGCACTGATCCACTTGCACTGGTTCACATTTACTGGTCAAATTTGCACCATCCACTTGCCCTGCTCCTCTTGCAGCGGTCCACTTGCACTGGTCCATTTAACTGGGTCCACTGGTACGTGACCACTTGCATTGGTTCATCTGAAGGGGTCCTCTGGCACTGATCCACTTGCACTGGTCCATTTCCATGGGTCTACTGGCACTGATCCACTTGCACTGATCCATTTCCATGGGTCTACTGGCACTGATCCACTTGCACTGGTTCACATTTACTGGTCAAATTTGCACCATCCACTTGCCCTGCTCCTCTTGCAGCGGTCCACTTGCACTGGTCCATTTAACTGGGTCCACTGGTACGTGACCACTTGCATTGGTTCATCTGAATGGGTCCTCTGGCACTGATCCACTAGCACTGGTCAATTTGCACCGGTCCTCTTGCGGGGTCCACTTGCACTTGTCTTCTTGCCCGGCTACTCTTGCACTTGTTCACTGTTCCTCCTCATCTTTGTAGCGGTTTGGGAGAAGTACAGTAGATCATCTTTAATAAGATCGCAAGAATGCTGGCCCGGTCTGTGGTGTCCCATCAGTTTTGGTGCGCTGCCTGGGGCAAAAGCGCCCGGTCCCCAGTTTCCGAGCAGACGAACCTTCAGAACAGGTAATTATCCAGCCGGTATTCATACATGTCTGTTTGATACATAATTTAATACGATGTTGTGAAATATGTACAAGGTGCTTAAGTATGATCTCTTCTCTACTTGACATGCCATTAATTAAGCAGCTACTCTGCACTGACGAAACTCCCATCTTTTGTTTTACACAAATTATTCCACCACAATGACATTTATAAATTTGTAAGAAACACTAAGATTTCTTTTTTTTTAAACAAAGCTGAATTTTTAGATAAATAACCTATATACATGTTAATATACAGTAGCTTATAAAATCCTACAAAAAAAACCTCTCTCATTTTCTGTCCAAATTGTAACAAATATCCGTTTAAAATTATTAAAAAGCGCCAGGTCAAAAACGCCAGAAGCAATTGTTATTTGAAATGGCTTAAGAATAATTTCGAGAAACAAACAAACAAAAGAAAAATCCAATGATTGATAGGTTCAGAGTGATGACGAGGTGAACCTCCGGCTCATGGTTCCAGGCTAATCCAAAATCTCAGGGGAACGCTAATAACAACAACGCGACGATGCAAAGTTAAACTGCGAACTATTTTCCAAATCCAAAGTTAAATAAAGTAACACAAGATAACATATCCATCATGATAAAAAATAAAACATTCATAACACACACAACACACAACGCCGTCACTGCCATGTTTTTTTCTGAAAGAGTAAAAATCGTACAATTTCAGGGAGCCAGAACGCCGTCTGGTTAGAAGGCCAAAGCGCGGAAACGAGACTTTTTAAACGATCCTCGTACAGTATGCGGGGACGGGCCTCGAAAAATAACACTTCCAGCCCTCACTCAGGAAGCCTCCTCTGTCACCTGGATTTTTTTTCTCTCCCCTCTCGCTTTTCTTTTCTTCACGGAAAAACATCCTCATTACCTGCGATACTTATTTGTTGGCAATCTAACAAGATAAAAACGCTCAGAACGTCGTCAGCGCTAATATTATGGCGAATCACCATAATCGTAATCACCATACCCAAGTTCCCTTATTCTCTCTCTCTCTCTCTCTCTCTCTCTCTCACCTCCTGGGCTCCCGAGAGAGTTAAGAGAGCCAGCCTCCTCCAGAGACAGCCTGTTAAAGAGACTCCCAGCCATGCTTTCTCCGTCGCTCTCTCTCTCTCTCTCCCTCTGCTCCTCTGCCTAATGCTCGCTCTCCTCCTCCCGATCCCTCGCTTTTTCACCTCTCCGACGTCAGCGGCGCTCGCCAGCAGCCCTTCCCTTCCCGAATTCCCTCCTCTCTCAGTCTCAGTCTTCCTCTCCTCATTAGTTCCCGTCACCTGCCTCTCAGCTCAATCCTTCTTGACAGCAGCTGGGAGGGTTTGGAAGAAAATGAGGCTCCTCGTGTTGCTAGATCAGCTCTTCTCCTTGTATCTCATGGCTGCTTCTCTTTATTATTTTCTTTCATTTCTCAGAAGATCGGTTTATCACTGACACACCTCTAAAGCTCCCACCGGGAATTCCAGACCTTCAGAGGGAGTTCGATCAAGAATGGAGTCTCGTGGGCTGAAGAAATCCACAACTCGACCGTTACATCAGGAGCCCGACAACATTCAGGGACAATCGGACAAAAGCTGTGTTTGGAGCTGATTAGACTGGAGATGAATGAAATGTTGTACGGTCACGAGGGCCGATTGTGCTGTTTGGACAGATGAAGCTCTCAGATGTTGAACGTATCACCGATCTAAAAATGAAAATACAAAGAAAATGGTTCCTGAAATCCCTTTTAATATTCACCTAAAAAAGAATCAGAATCAGAGAGTCGACTCTTCCGTTTGTGGCTCTTTCTCCTCAGGCTTGGCGGTGCATCTGAGATCGAGCAGACAGAAAGACAAAGTGTAATGACTCCTCAGAGCCAGCGGAGGAAAGGGAGGAGGGTAATTCCTTTCTCTATTTACCCCGAAGCCATCCTGAGGAAACTGCGATCTTAATCTGAGGAAAGGAATCGTCTCCAAGGTCTGTGACACCGCTGGCCGAGTCCAATATTTTAACAGGAGAAAAAAAGTGAAGCCCAGACTGACTGACTGACTGACTGCTTTCTTTCCCTCCAAAACTACTGAGGCAAAGCAGTTACTAGTCAATGTATTCAAGTCCATATTCCTTCCACACGCAATACACAACCTCATATAATTTTCTTTCACTTAAGCAACATTAAGTTTTTTTTTTTTTTTTTTCAAAAAAACTACTCCTGGATGTGAAAAAGACTTGACCCCCCCCTCCACACCCCCCACAAATCATAAATCTAAGGAAGAGATCCTGATAGGAAAGTGTTAATAAAAGATGCATACACTGTACTTATGCCACACTGTACTGTAGCTACTGAAGAGATCGTGTCTTTCATTTTTCCCTGATGTTGTCGTATTGTTCAGACTGCGATTGTTCAGACGCAGTCTTGTCCAGAGATTTATCAGAGAGAGGAAGAGCGGGAAAAAATACGAGGCTCACCTGAGTCAGAGCTGGATGATGCAACAGGCATGGCTGGTATCTTGGGACTTCTGGGCTTTCTAAAGATAAGGAGAGAGAGAGAGAGAGAGAGAGAGAGAGAGAGAGAGAGAGAATGAAACACAGTAACCATGCAATTAATAATAATAATAATAATAATAATAATAATATATTTTGGGGGGGTTGGGGTGAATAACAGTGAGGATCAAACATTATAGTACATATTACACAAACTCTTTTTACTAATAATGCTGCAAATGTTATAAATACTATTGCTCTTTTTTATATGTTTTTAAACAATTAGAAGACCATTACGACAATTTCTAGGAATATTTATTCATTTCACACTTAAAATCTATTCCTATATGTTTATCTAGAAAGCAGCAAAAAAGATCAGAAAATGTTCAAAATGAAATTATCAGGCCAACAGTAATGTATGGTGCAGGAAACATCATGGTTTGATGAATTCCCAAGTGGACCAAAAACTTCTTCAGGAAAATGTGAGAATGTCTGTACCGTACGTCAGCTGAAGCTCTGTAGGAGACGTGTGATGCAACAGGACAATGACCCGAATCATCGGAGCACGTTCGCGACAGAATGTCTTCGGGAAAAACAGAATCCGCCTTTTGGAGCGGCCGAGTCAGAGCCCAGACATCAAGCCAATAGAGCTGCTATGGAATGACGAGAAGAGAGTCGTACACATGAGACGTCCAAAGAATATGACATCCCAACGCTCCTTAATCAGTTGAAAGTGAAAGTATAGCACGCATTCAGCACCATGGCCAACTCCACAGCACATGAACAAAGGGCGGGATTGTGAAATTCTTTACAACTCTTAGTGCATCCCAGCTCAGCATCCTGCTATATTTGGCCATTTGTTAAAGGCTGTCAAACCGTTATAACGGCCAATAAATTGGGTGTGTCTCGTGTATAGGTCAAGGTGCGCTCTCTCTACTGTATGCTCATGCATATGCTCCAACACCTCTAGAACACATCTGCCACCAAATAGCCTATCGAGAATTGGTTTCCGCAGACACCTTTGACAGCCGCATTGATCCCTTCAGCGTTGGCCTCGGCTAGCAGCAAATGCCGCCCTCCTGCGTGACACAGCCGCAGTCACCAACAGCCTCCACAAGCCTACTCCTCTCACACCACTTCACAAATCCTTCACTCCCCCATACCCGTCACTGATGTGTTTTTGCTGTTAATAAAGGAGCAAAGTTTCCCTACACTTCTGTCTCCATGTGACTGTGTTCTGGTCTGCCCTGTTGTGAGCTCTTACCCTGGTACAGAATTTGTGCAGCAAACGCTGCCACACAAACATGTAGAGGGTTTCCTCCAAAAGTTTGAAAATACAGCCGAGCAGGAAGGATGCTAACAGGTGAAGCCCAGCAAGCCACATCTCACTCGATCCAGAGGAAGCAGATGTTTTCCTCATCTGATCCATTAAAAGTTTTAAAAAGAGTTCATTATAAAAGATCTTAGCATGCTGTGGACTTAACAGAACCCAAGCGGCCAAAAGCACCCAACCTGGCAAGGCTCTCCGAGTGCAGTTCAATGTCCTAGTTTGCATCAGTAGCTGCTGGCTGCAACCAGAACGCCTCACAGCATGTCAAGGTGGTCATGAATCACTTTCTGCGCTCCCTCTTGGCAGAAAAGAGGGGATAGCAGTAGGCATGTGCGAACCGTCTCCAGTTTGAGGATTATGGGCCGGAGGATGAGATCTCACATTATGTGGAAGAGGGGCTCCAGTCCCAGCACGGACCTGACACGGGAAGTACAGTTTCTTTAGCTTGCCTGTCACTTATTCCACAGAATGCATGGCCAACTGGACCCCTCCCAACATAGAGATGTTCATGGAGATAGAAGAAACGTTCCTGCTTCCTGTTTCTCATGGGAGGATCGATGGGGAACACGTAATGTTATTATTGGTCTGATGTCGAGGTTTGCAGTGCCGCTTCTCTTAGGTCATGGCTGGTCTACATCTAGGCATTTGGCAGACGGCCTTATCCAGAGCGACTTACATTTTTGTCTCATTACATCTGAGCAATTGAGGGTTAGGGCCTTGCTCAAGGGCCCAACAGTGATAACTTGGTGGTTGTGAGGTTTGAACCTGGGATCTTTCTGAACCGTAGTCCAATGCCTTAACCACTGAGCTACCCCTGCCCTGTCCATGCTCGAGCCCCACACCGTCACCAGTCAAGGCCACAGCCGAACCTTGACCAGCTTGTCTGACCAAAACCCAGGAAGACAGTCTGGATGCCATAGCAAATCTCTTGAAAGTAAGAACTGAACCTTGGAGTACATTTTGGAGGTGGAGCTTCATGCAAATGGGTGGGGCTAAAAAAATCCAGGGGGGCTATACATCATCTACAGACCGGTTTGATCACCAAATTTGACAAATGTAGCTTTTAATAACTCAACCAGTAGGCAGGACAGGCGTAGCTCAGTGTTTAAACCATTGGAATACTGATCAGAAGGTCCCACGTTCAAGCAACACACATTTGCTACTGCTGGGCCCTTGAGCAAGGCTCTTGCCCCTCAACTGCCCAAATGTACAATGAAATAAAATGTACAGTAAGTCCGTCTGGATAAGGGCATCTGCCAAATGCCATAAATGTAGGCAGCAATGGATTTGCCAAAATACCAAACAGTTACAGGTCTGTCCAATATTATCACCTCTTTGGAGAAGAAAAAAAACTCACCAGGCCTTCTTCCTTTTTATATAAGTTAACAAATAAATACAATAAGAAACCTGAATTCATTTGAGATCCTAAGCAAGAAACAAACATTTTCAGCTCAACAAATGCACTTTCCTAAGTGCCAAATCCTGCGGTTCCACGTGATTGACACATTACCACGTTAGCAGCTAATAGAACAGAAGAAGTTTCCTTCAGGAAATTGATTCAAAAAGCATCGGGGCTGAGAGATATCCTCCCTGAAAGCCAGAGACAGTAATCTGATGCAAGCAATGACGTACAGGAGATAAACGGCAGCATCTTGCGAGTGATTGATGGAGTCCTGAACAAACCAAGTCTTGAGGCTTTAATTGACTGAGCGCTGAACGCTTTGTGCTGGAGATCCGAATAACCACAGAGCCAAAAAAAGACCACGCATGAGCAGGAAACGCTAAACGTTACAGCTCTGAAGCTCTCAATCAATATCCTATCTACAGCGCTAAAGGGTTCTGAGTGAGCGCAATTCAGCGCCGAATCGACCCGACTGCAGGAAGTCGACCCAAACTGTTTAGAATAACATCTCCACAAAACAACGATACAGGAACGTGATTCATCTCCATCTGAGGCTTTCACTCCTATTGAACCTCCTGACTTTTTTTGCAGAGGCTTTTATCTTTTCTTTATTTTCCTACAATTTGTTTTATCAAAGGAAAATGATTCACTTGGTTCACTTCCTGCAGTGAATCGATTCAGACTCAGAATTCAGTCGATTCACAACGTTCAAGAACATCGTTCAAGAGACTTAAGACTGCCCTTTAAAATACTGATCTCTCCCTCTCTCTCTCTCTCACACACACACACACACACACACACACACACACACACACACACACAAAGTAAAAAAAACATGTAAGAAAAATAAGCACTTGGCAAACATATATAATTACACTCAGAGTGTGTGTGTGTGTGTGTGTGTGTGTGTGCACATTTAGAGCATCACCCCCACACACATACACACACACACCCACACAGATCTGAATTCAGAGAACACATTAATTACAGTACATCAGCTTCCTTACTAGAGTGTGAACACACACACACACAGGACCATAAATACAGAGTAAAGTGAAGTGTGTGTGTGAACACTGACTGTACAGCGGAGCAGACTGCTGCCTTGTGTGTGTGTGTGTGTGTGTGTGTGTGTGTGTGTGTGTGTATGAGAGATGGACAGTTTTAGCCAATGAGGAACAGAGGAATGTCAGTAAGAGATGAATCTGGTTAGAAATTGTTTTGTCTTTTTATTTCAGTAAACACAATAAATGACAGTTTACTGCTTGCTTTAAATATCTAAGATCTCATCTTCTTTCCCGAGGTGCATCAGGGTAAAGATTCAGGACGCTGACAGTGTACAATAAGAACGAGTTCCTCTCCCAGAGTCCAATTTGTTCGTAAGTCCAACAGACATTGTCATGTCCAGGAGTTTCTGAAATCAATGAACTGCTACAGAGAAAGAGAATTCATTTTTGCCTGCAACCAAAACAGACATGTGAACTAACATTGAACACTAACGCAGGTTCGGATCTTCCAAAGTTCCAAATATTTAGGGGACTTACTGTATATTTTCCTAAATGACTCCTGAGTTGATTTACAAATGATTCATCCATTCATTCATTCAGATTTGAAGTGATTAAAGTGGATGATGAAGCTACAGAACAGTATAACTGTATTAGAGAGTCTCTCTCTCTCTCTCTCTTTTGATCTCACTCTGTCTGGGTCTCTGTTTTCACAGTCACTCCTTTTCAGCCTCTCATGGAAAATGAATTCAATCCGTCCCTGAGGCGAGTTCTTAATGTGAAATATCGTACTGTGAAACACATTGTCCCATAGGAAATAATGTAAAGGCAGATAATCCGTTCCAGCCGCCCAAAACTATTACCAAACATTACCCATTTCCAACATTATAAACATATTTTAGCTTTAAAGAACAATTCAAACGTTTAGGAAAGACATGTAAGTGAAGTATAATATAAAATAAATAGCCATTAAACCTCATTTATCCTTGATTTATGATTCCTCATATCGGCGTGGCAAATTTCTGACAACATTTCAGTTCTTAAGATAAAAATTTGTGAGCCGGGGTGTTTGAATTCAATCTCTATCATTACTTTAGTCTCTCTCTCTCTCTCTCTCTCTCAGTTTCAGTCTCTTTGAATATTTCTGTCTCACTCTCTCTCTCTCTCTCTTTCCATCGATCTTCTCCGGCGTAGCTGCTGTAAAATCACGCTTCCCGTTGTGGCACATTGCCCAGAAATCTCCACACCAAAAACGCAGCTGTGTGTGTGTGTGTGTGCGTGTGTGTGTGTGTGAGTGTGTGATTATAGAAAAGCCAAGTATTTATGTACAAGTGTGTGATTACAGGGTAGAAGTGCACTGGTGTGTGTATGAAGAACGACAGCTAGAGACGGACGTAGGCCGAATGCCGCTGCTATAAAGTGAGCAGGACGTGAGACGTGAGACGCGGGACGGCGTCAGACACACCGCACTTCCTCCTGAGCGTGCTGCTCCAGTCCTTCTTTCCTGTTACACATTTAGAGGAAAAACACCAAGGGTTACCTCGTACTCACACACACACACACTTACACAGTCTCATATCCGCTGCTACCACGGACACACCTTTTACGAGCACAGGAAGTGACATCGCTGTTCGACCGCACGTGACTGTCGGCCGAAATCGGCATCACGTCGGCCGCCTTAAGGAACAGCGCAGCCGGGTTCCATGGTAACGCCTTCGTTAATATTCATGAGCACAGGTGAATAATTAATCCAGCTGTAGACTGCTGGATCACAGAGTCACAATATGAAGCGAGGATAAAAAACGACAGTTTTCTCCCAGTTAATTAGCAACATTTTAATTATTTACTTATTCGTTTTTTATTTATTTATTATTTTTCATCTCGTCTGTTTGCTTTCAGCCAAAACGCAGTACTGGTGCTGATTCTATTAAAAAAAATTTATGTTATACGTATAATACAGAATATGTGCGTGCCGAAGAATCGACTTCTGAAGTTTATGCAACATGGAAGTGACCGATCTTGCTTCACTAAACATTTCACGTTGCTAACTTCAGCCGTTTTGGAGAGATGATCAAACTGTCTCGCTTCAAACAATAACCGTTTAAAATCCAAATGATTCATATTTCTTTATGAGTATTAACACTGCAATTGGTGTAAGCTTTTAGAAGCATATGACCTGTAAAAATCATTTCTTAAATTAAAACATTTGACGCAAAATTAAGAATTCTTTGCTCCAAATTACTAACAACAGTGGTTTTCATTAAATGCTCCAGATTAGACAAACCTTAAGTTATATGGCCATGAAACATTAAAAAACTGTAGCTTATTCAGTTAAAATGTATTTATGTAATCTACCGAACAATTATTATTAACACATATACCACTAAAATGTCTGGGCGACGCATGAGAGATAAAAGCAAAAAATCTGTAGTGTCCGTAACCAGGTCAAATTCATGTTGCAATATCTGAACAATTTCTCATTTTAGAAAAATACACTTTTTCAGGTTTATGTTTTTTCATGTGAAATCTAAATTGGCCAAGTTTCATCTGAGTGACAGTTAAGACCGTTTTTAATTTCATTTTAATTCAGAACAGTTATGGACACTACAGACATAGAAGAGCCTGAAATTGTATTTAGCAAATGTGTTTCTTTTGTCTAATAAACTTGATAAATGTGTATGCATGAAAACAAGGTATGGATCAGAAGATAAGAAGCATTACGTATTATCAAAAATGCTGTTATATGATCCTATCTGAAAATCCACTTTTTCACCTAGCTGAGACACTCTTTATCACCGGCACTGATGTTTCGGCTGTTTGTGAGACTCGAGATGTTTGTGGTAAGAAGTTTAGAGGAAATGCTTGCAAAGGTTTAGCGTTACCTCGTGTCCCAGCCGATTCCGTCACGGTAAAGTCAGGACCTCTGAAGTGCACAGGACACCGAGCGGCGTCCTAAGAATGGCCTCCTGTCCACTTCCTCATAACGTCACAGGTGAAACGAGTGTATCCAAGACAACCGCACCACCAACACTTTTCACCATAGCAACTGCTTACAGGACATCAAATTATAATAATGAGCATGATTGTTTATCAGCAGAGGACTTGAACTCGTCCAGCTTCCCTGACCTTTACACTACACTGAACCAAGACTGTTTAATAACTAATAAAAGGAAATCATTTCTCTGATCTTGTCCTCTTCATACTCAAGGTCGACACCTAATCTGCCAGAAATTAAAAGAAATTCAGTTACCTTTATGCTAAATCTGACCCTGCTGGATTAATTATTCGCCTGAGCTCATGAATATTCACGAGAAGCAGCTATAATTACTGAACACACACACACACACACGCCATCAGGCACACAGGCACACAGCTTCGAGCTCATTCAACCTTTTTGCATCAATTAATCTCCACTGCTTGGGTCAGATGAGCAGAGATTTTTTAATTCCCCTCATGTTTAGCCATTTCGATGCTCGCTGAAATAGCTGCACAATTTCCTGCGTCAAGTTTATCAGTAGCCAAATTATACAGATAACATTCAAAACGGCTCTAACGGAGCGGCCCGAAATAGGCGCTGGTTACTAATTTCCCCTCAAAGCCACGGTGGTTTCCAGGGAAATGAGCCCAGAGGTGTGGGGTGGGGTAATGTTTAGAAATGAGAGGACAGAAAGAACTGACATGCACTTATTGTCTCCTCAGTTCAGGCGTATGATACTATACATTTAATAATGTTTTTGACATGACCAACTAAAAACTCTCTACATGACGTGACTAATCAAAACATTACGCTTGTATTAATAGATATAAACAAGGTTCTACTCGACTCGATGAAAATAAAAATGCTCTATATGAGGTGAATAAAAAACACAGGACATGAGGTGAAGAACAAAAAAATGCTCTCTTAGCCATGACTAATAAAAACTACATAAAAATAATACAAATCTCTGTAGACATAACTAATAAACATGCTCTACACGACCTGACTAATAAAAAAACGCAACCTGGCTTGAATAATAAAACACACTGCATGACATGACTCATGAAAAAGCTCCACATGACATGAGTAATAAAAAAGCTCTACCTGTAAATACTAATGTAAATGTAATACATGTAAATGCTAATAAAAATGCTCTACATGACGTGACCAACAAAAAAGCAACATGACGGGACTAATTAAGGCTCTAAATGACATGACTGATAATAATGTAACGTGATTAATAATGTTGCTCAAGAAACCCTGCCTTGTAACTATCGTCTTGTATCACTTCTCTCTTTTCTTTCTAAACCTCTTGAACGGACTGTTTACAAATAATGTCTCTCTATCTTTCGCAGAACAACCTCAATGATCCCAACCGGATTCAAAGTGGCTCATTCCACAGAGACTGCCCTACTGTCTGTCACTGAGCAGCTGCTTGCTGCTAGATCAGCTAAACTGTCCTCATCCTCCTGGACCTCACATTTTCATTTGTTTATTCATACAAGCCTTGGAGTCTGTGGCACAGCATGACAATGGTTGGCTTTCTTTCTAGAAAATAGGTTGTATGAGGTCACATGGAGGGGATCCACATCTGCAGACTCTCCATTGGTGTCCCACAAGGCTCAGTACTTGGGCCTCTTCTGTCCTTCCTCTATACCCAGTCTCTTGGTCAGGTCATATCCTTTCACGGCTTTTCGTACGATTGTTATGCAGAGGACACCCAACTCATTCTCTCCTTTACTCCCTCAGACACCAGAGTCTCATCGTGTCTGGCACACATCTCATCCTGGGTGAGAGCTCATCAGCTGAAACTCAATCTCAGTGAAACTGAACTGATGTTCATCCCAGGTGATTCATCCTCCTGTCAAGACCTTGTGATCTCCCTAGACAACATTCAGATCACTCCTTCAACCACTGCCCGCAATCTTGGGGTAACTCTGGACAATCAACTGTCATTGTCCGCAAACATTGCCAACCTTACTCGCTCTTGTCGATTTCTTCTTTACAACATCAGAAAAATTGCACTGGCTTTCTGTAGCTGCCCGCATCAAATTTAAAAACGCTCATGCTTGCCTACAAAGCTAAAAACGGCCCAGCACCCACTTACCTCTCAACTATAATCACACCTCGCACCGCACCACGTTACCTCTGATCCTCCAGCACTGCTCAGCCAGTCCCACCACCTCTCAGAGCTCGAGGAAGACATTCATCTAGACTGTTTTCTGTTCTGGCATCACCTAGGTGATGGAACCTTCTTCTAGATGTCTGATGCTCAGTTTCTGGAGATCTTTAAACAACAACTAAAGACATGTCTTTTTCTTCAATATTAGGCGGGTGGTCACAATGTTATGGCTGATAAGTCACTGTGGATTAGTGGATCGACCAAAAATGCAGTGTATTATTCATAATGTCTATTATTGTGAATTTGAAGGCTTTACATTTGTTAAACATTTCCTGTACATAGAATGATGGAAATCTGGCCCTTTATCTGCATTTACAATATTTCCCCTTAAGAACTCACCTCCGGAACAGATTAAATTTGTATGTCGAAGTACCGCTGTACCGAAATTCAAATGAAATCAGCACCTACATATCGTTACAATATCATATTGGGTGGTCAATGGTGATTCCCATCCCCACTATTTACTCAGCGATCTGGTATCTAACTGGCTAGTTCACCTCAGAGGCAGTCTAAAAAGAAATCTCTGACATCATACAATCAAATTTCACCCTGTTTTTATCGTGTATGGATGTGAATATAAGACTAAATACAATGTAGGTGCAAAGAACGGTGACCAAGCACATGCACAAGACTGTGGGTGTTTTGCAAACCACCCAAAATAACTGACTTCGTACTGAGTAGAAAAAAATTCAGGAAAATCAGAGCACAGGTTGGAATCTGTTGCCATTAGCACACCTAAGGGACCAATCCACTGGCACCCGGGTGCACCAGAAAGACAGCGGGCACAATGGGCACATGCATTTAAAGGGGAAATACCAATGCCACTGTAACAAAATATATTATATAACTAAGGAAGTTTTTGCCATAAGTGTGACGCCTCGCCACGGCTGAACCGTTTGCATTTTGTAATACGAGTTTTCGCCTTAAGAACTCGCCTCCGGAACGGATTAAATTGATATGCCGAGGTATGGCTGTATTTATAAAAAAATCGCGATACTAATTTCAAATCGAATCGGCACGGAGGAATCGTGATAATATCGTATCGGGTGCTCCCTGGTGATTCCCATCACTAATATTTACTCAGTGATCCGAGAGCTAGCTGGCTAACTCACACCATGAGTCTGTCAAAAAAAAATAAATCCCTGACATAATATAATTAAACATGAGCCTGTTCGCGTGATGGTCCTGACAGGTAGAGACGTGGATGTGGATGTGGACGCTAATTAGCAGGAGTGACGCTCGTGCGCCATACACCGCCGACGGGATCTGTGATCGCCTAGACAACAGGCCACGCCCCCTGACAACCACGGCTCCGTCTCTAAACGCGTACTATTCTGTCCATCATGCGGTTCCATTCCCGCAGAGTGCGGTTTATGCCTGCGTGTTACGTCCGGTGACGTACTAATTCATCCTATTCACATTATCGATCAAAAACCTTTCATCATTATAACGCGTGTTTCACCTTAACCGTAGTGCTGCTCTCCTCCAGTGCGCGCTGATCGACCGCTTTCCAACAACACGACCTCCCCCCTGAGGATCCCCTTCCTTAGCTGGAAAATGAATCTGTTAATACACCAAGAAACCGATGTTAATAGATATAAAATAAACGGGCAAATTAATGGAGAAGGCTGACGCTCCTCCAATCAGCTCGCACTGAATCAGGAGCGATCCATTTGGTCAGCGCGCTGCTGGGTTCTTAAAGCAGAAACGCACTCGTCGGTGGGGCCCACCTCCGCCGCTTCAGCCGCCTGTCGAGTGGCGCTCGATACTGTGGCCGTTTTAAGTAGCACTGCTTGCTGCAACGGAATAACGCGCTGTTTAATTACACGCCTTAATTAATGTGTTTGTTTTAAAATAAACGCTCCAAGGTTTTTTTATATATATTACCATCTTGTTTCTACCCTAGGCCCATTTAAGGAGTAAATGATATTTACTCTTCTTATTTATATTCTTATGAATTGGGTTAGGATTAGGTCTTATTACCAATAAACCAAAGCTTCATCATCCTCGTCATAGTTAATGATCAGAAGGTTAAGGGTGTGAGCCTGCACCACCAAGCTGCCACTCTTGGGCCCTTGGGCAAGGCCCTTAACCTGTGTCAGGGCTGACCCCAGCTAGCAAAGAATAAAATGTGCTATAATGTAAAAAAGTATATATATTGACATATTTGTCACATTTAAATGATTGAGATCATCAAGCTAATTTTAATATTACACAAAGATAACCAGAGTAAATAAAAAAATCTGTTTTTAAATTATAAAAAAATATATATTTATTAAGAGAAAAAGCTGTCCAAACCTACCTGGCCGAAATTGTCCCCTTTGTAAAATCATGAATGAACTGTGATATTTTGGAAATCTGAGTTCAATTACATTTACCACACCCAGGCTTGATTACTGCCAGATCTGTTGATCATGAAATTACTTATATACTACTATTACTATTACTATTACTTAAATAGAACCTGTCTGGAAAAGTGAAACACATAAAAATATGTAGAAAAAATAAATAAATAAAAAAAATTTTAAGTAACATGATCTAAAGACATTTAAGAACTGATGAGAAACCAAGTAATTGACATGTTTCAGTCTGTAAAGGGTTAATAAGCCATTTCTAAGGCTTTGGGACTCCAACGAACCACGATGAGAGCCATTATCCACAAACAGAGAAAACTTGGAACAGTGATGAACCTTCCTAGGAGTGGCTTGTCTACCAAAATTACTGCACAACTCCACAACAAGCACAACAACCGGAGCTCATAAAAGAACCCAGAACAACATCTAAAGACCTTCAGTCCTCACTTGCCTCAGTTAAAGTCACTACCCGTGCATCAACAATGAGAAAGAGATTGGTCGATTCCCAGGTGGTGCTGTAACCTCTCGCAGCCGGAGGTCTAGAGAGAGCTGATTGGCCGAGATCTCTCAGAGGGGAGGGATGAGAGGTACTTGGTGCTCCCACATTAATCACGGCTCTACAGCCAATCAGGGGCGTCTGTGAGCTCACGCAAGCGGAAGGAGCGGATAGCGCTGTCCTCCGAGTGTGTTACGCCGCCAACAACGGTGCGCGAGCGAGCAGTTTAAAAAGATGCGGTCAGCTGGCATGACGCGGTTCGGAGGAAACATATGAAACATATAGTCTTCGGCCCTCCCGACTGAGTGGTAGTAGTAGCCTTAATGTGGGAGCCCCCTAGTGACGGGGAGGAAATGGACACGACTAAATTAGGGAGAAAATCTGGGAAAACGCCCCCCCCCTCCAAAAAAAAGAAAGAGACTGGGCCAAATCTCCATGGTGGTGTTCCAAGGTGAAAGCCACTGCTGACCAAAAAGAACACAAAGGCTTGTCTCACATAGTGGCCTGGTCAAAGTCCAGACTTAAATCCGATTAAGATTTTTAAAGCCGTTCATGCTCAAAAAACCTGCAATGTAGGTAAATTAAAACAATTCTGAAAAGAAGAATGGGCCAAAATTTCTCCACAGTGATGTGAAAGACACGTTGCCAGTCATCGCAAACTCTTGATTGCAATTGTTGCCACCAAGGGTGACACAACCAGTTATTACTTTTTTATATAAGTAGGTTTGGAAAGCTTTTCCCTGAATAAATGAAATCATTTAAAAACTGTATTTTGCATTTACTCAGGTTCTCTTTGTTTAATAATCTCAATCATTTAAGTGACAAATATGCAAAAAAAAAAAAAAAAAAAAGTGGCAAATTCTTTTTCACGGCACTGTATATGTGACAAATAATACAGCATGATACAGATATCCAGCAATACAGCATGACCTCAGCGTGATATTGCTTTTATACAACAGTTACGCAAACACAATTTATTATTAATAGATTATGATTTATCTTTTTATTCAACTATCTACTTTGCTTGATCAACACATCTCCTTCCATGACTACTGGAACTAAGTAACCGCAATTGTTGGAGCTGGCGACTGACAGTTAGCAATTGATAGTTAATTTCTTACCGGTACCAAGTAGTCAAAAGGTGAGGAGAATAAACCATGGAGGTTGTGTACAGTCCTGTAATTTCCTTTATATTTCCACTCATTCTGTTGTTGAGAATCAGCTCTAACAGATCAATCTATATCTTGAATATCTATATATTACATAAATATGCACTACATATATACATACATCACTATCTAACCCCATGGTCGTTCTTTCTACGCTGTAAAACAATGCTGAAGGCGTCCAAAATATGCAAATATTGTACACACACACACACCGAGTAGTGCCATTGATCATGGTTTGGAGAGCGATTTGCGGTTCAGCCTTGTGTTCGGACCTACAGTATGATCCGCACAAAACCATTAAAACACCACAGCACTAATGATTTTTAATATAAATCGTGTAACTCTGTAATATAAGCAAAGCATCAGAATATAGACAATAATGTTCTCTATCATTTCAACTTCTATTTTACTGCATTTTCTGCTGAAATTCTTGTAACCGCAGTGCGCCTGGCTGTTAGAATGTGTGTTATGTTGTAATTTAAACAAATTAACATTAAAAAATGTTTTTTTTTTTTTTTTTAATGTTATTAAATGTTCTGTTGACATCTTGATTCTTATTACCGGAACAGGAAATTTTCTACATTTTGAAAAAAAAAAAATGATGAAAATGTACTTTATTAAGGTCTAATTATATGCATGAAGCCATCATGACTCCTCTATAGTCAGCAGAACATCCCGAGGCTCCTCATCCTCCGCTACACCGCTCTCAGCCACCGCCACATTTACGGCCAGTTGTGGAAATGAGAACTTGTATTCCAGCAATGAGAATTTAAGCATGTTGACTTTTAAATATCTCTTCTGAACTTAATATGAATTGAATTCATATATTTTGCTGATATTTTGCTTTATGATTTGTTTGATTGTAGACAGTCAGCAAGTCAGCAAATAAACGCTTTAGCAAAGGGCAGACTGTTAAAGTTTAGGGATAAATTATACAGCAACCCAGAACTGCTCGAGGAGAACGGAAGGAAGAGCCCGAGCAAGTACAAAAACAATACCATTTGTCCTCACACCACAACCCGGAAATCGACTCCAACTAAGCCAACCAGAGGACTAAACGACTAAACATCATTTGGAATTGATTATCATGAATGGCGTCTTGTTAAGGGGCGTCTTGTTAATTAGTCATTATGAGTTTTTTTTAAAATATAAATTCACCAAAAATTATTAGTATTATCTTATTATTTCTAAAAGTTTTGTTCAGCTCAACATCCATGTTTTTTTTTGTTGTTGTTGTTGTTGCACAAAAGCCTTTGTTATAAGTGTTTGGTATCTAAATGAGCATGTATACCAGTATTTTATAACTGGGTCTGTACATGTAAAAAGTTTGTAACAAAGTTGAAAATGAACATGTACGTTATGTTTACAGTCATGTGACGTACAGTCAACCTTCGTCTAGACGTCATGCTGTTGCTAGGCTTTCGGATGCTCCTGTCGAGGGATCGCCACGGCGTAC
Source organism: Clarias batrachus (assembly GCA_003987875.1). NCBI lineage: Eukaryota > Metazoa > Chordata > Actinopteri > Siluriformes > Clariidae > Clarias > Clarias batrachus. The sequence goes on along the minus strand of QMIH01000661.1, from coordinate 211,879 downwards.
CATCTGATCCACACACACACACACACACACAACTTCATGACGCAACCCTGCCATGTTATCCGGGCCTGTGGATGGGAACTGAACCCAGGTGAGAAACCTACACACTGAGCCGATGCCTCGCATTTTTTAAAAAATAAAACTGTTCAAATCCTGCCATCTAGTTGCGTAAGAGTGCCATAGCACGTCGAGTATCAGGAACGCATCAGGAACAAGTGTAGTGTTTATATTAATCCTGTTCATTTACTCAAACGATTCATTTGATTCATGTGTTCAACAAGTGAACTGAACGCGCGTCTTAACATTTAAGTCATTGTTTATTATTTGCAATTACGTGAGTAACAAATTATTTACAATTGTTGCTTCACAGGAATCTTTAAAACAGAGAAAAATAGACTTAGATTCTGAAAGAGGGGGGAGGAAGGGGGGAGGGGGGGGGCAGATACAGATAGATGTGCCAATATTTTGATGCTGCTTTTGCTGGTTGGTTTCACCTCCATGGAGACGGCAACGAGGAGAAGAGGCTGAAGAGGGATGGAGTGATGATGAACAAGAAGTGAGAGGCGACTACCAGGTCAAACCATCCTCCATTCTGTCCATCCTGGAAGAAACACAGGTGTGTGAGAGGCGGACTCTCCGAGCGAGACACTAATCATCAGATCAATGTTACAGGATTCGAAACGTCTATAACCCTGCGGGTGTCTCTCACCGCGGCCTGATGTCCTGTTCATCACCACCGAAGAGCAGCTCGGCCATCTCGACCTCCGGAGAGGACCTCTTCCCGTACCTGAGAGGTAAAAACAACGTAAGAGGAGTGTAAGAGCAAGACAGTATAGGAGAAAGAAAGAAAGAAAGAAAGAAAGAAAGAAAGAAAGAAAGAAAGAAAGAGAAGAGGAAGAGAGATAATGAGGCATGAAACGGGAGGAAGGAAGGAAGTGAGAGAGAGAGAGAGAGTTGAAAAGACGTTCTGTTAGAATCGCTCGAAGCACAACATCAGTAATTAAATGAATAAGTAAAAACTCAATCAAAATGAAGTAAAAATAAATAAATAGAGAGAAAGCCAAAAAATAATAGAAGGAAAAAAGAGAGCGAGTGAGAAAGAGAGTGAGGGAATAGAATGGAAAAAGAAAGAAAAATAGGAGAGACAGAATGAGAGGAGAGTAAGAACAAGAGAATAAAAGAAAGAAAGGAAAAAGAAAGAATGATGTTTTTTTCAGTCGCTCAAAGCATACAAAGAAATGGAGAAGAATTCAACCGAGAGAGTGAGAGAACAAACGGAACGAGTAAATAAAAGAAAGAAAATATAAAATGAGAGCGACAAGGAGAGACAGAGCGAGAGAATAAGAAAAAGAAAGAAAGAAAGAAAAAGGAAGAAAATTGAGGGACACGAAATAGAAAAAAAAATTCTCAAATCATAATAGTAATAAATGGATGAAAATGGATGAAAAATAAAAATAAGATGGAGAGTAAGAGAGCGAGGGAAACGAGGGAATAAAATAAAGAAAAAGAAACGAGAGAATTAAGAAAAGACAGAATGAGAGGAGAGTCAGGGAGAGGGATATAGAGAAGGAAAATAATTATAATTAACTGCTTGACATGTCAGAGCATAAAAAGAGCTCCCTCTGTGCGTGTGTGTGTGTGTGTGTGTGTGTGTGTGTGTGTGTCTGTGCTAAAACGCTGATAAATGCCACAAGTTAAGCCCACTTAATGAGGTTAGACCCCGAGGCTGAATTGTGTACACACTCTTTCTTTACATGTTACAGTCACACAACCTCGTGACTGGTGTGTAAGAGGAATAAAACTCTCAGGGATGAGAAAGCGGCGACGTCGGTAGTGATCAGGATGCGGCCCAAACCCGGCGCGGGTGAAGAACACGACCCAGTGCGTATGCTGATCTCACCTCTGCCTGGTGATCAGGTTGATGTAGTGGCGCAGCGCCGTGTGGTACTTGGCCAGCTCCTCGGGCCCCGCGTCCCCCGCCGGAGGCTCGGGTTTGGGCGGGTATGCCTCCGCCACACACACCAGGACGCACAGCACCACGGCTACGGGAGCTAGCCAAGACTTCATCGTGTCAGCTGAGTCTGAGTGGAACGGAGCGAGATGGTAAGCAGGTCAGGTGTAGACAGGATGTCAGTCACAGCTAGCATGCAGCGTTAAGAGCTAAGACGTCACAGCTAGCTTCACACGTTTCACTCCGTACATAGTAATCAAGCAGTAGTATTTTTTTCGTAAGCAAGTGTTCACATGAGATGGTTTAGAAAACAAATGAAGCTTGAAATGATATTTTTTTTTAGTTTAAATGAAAATTTTTCTCCTCAAAGCATCCATGTGTCATTCGTCGACGACTCAAATCTCTGCTTTTTTGTTTTTTCAGTTACTCACATGCACGAGCGTGGGTTTCCTTTAAACCTTTATAACGCTAGCACTTCGTTCACTCGTTTATCATAATTATCCTCCTCACTGGGCCGAGTATCACAAAGTTCATCCAGTTTAGACCAAAAAAAAAAAAGAAAAACTTGAGAAAGGAGCCAAAAGATTCGGCTTTCATCTGTGTCAGATTATTTAACTCGTGTTGAATAGAGAGTGAAATCGAAATCGAACCGTCTTTTTAACGAAACAAGATTTACACCCGAACAGACGATGAAACTTAAAACTATTTTTACAATTTTTTTTTTTTATATATATATATACATCAAAGTTCAGCGATTTTGATAAACAACAAATCAGGGTTAAAAGGTTAAAAGTAAAGAAGAAAGTCTGAAACTCTTGACCTTTAGATTATTTTACATGATTATATATTTCAATAAGAATCAGAGACTCCATATTAAGGAGAGCATGACATCAGTCTGAGCTTCTGATCCCTTTTCCTCATAAAAATGTAAATCTCTCAAGACTGTCAGTAAAATTAAAGCTTAAACCGCTGACACTGGAGACTCCTTCCTTAAACTTCAGCTTACAGGAATCACATCTCAACCACCGGAGTTACCAGAAACCTGCAATATTTGATTTAGAAGGAGAAGAGCACAGATGAAGACTCACTGTGTAGTGGAGGAGGAGGGTCGAAGCAGAGGCGCAGCTCGAACGCTGATCTCGTTTGTCCTCCCGTCTCTGATGCTGCTGCTTATATACAGGCAGGGAGGGAAGGGAACGAGGGAACACTCCACCCTCGTCTCATCTCAGCCCGTTTACAATCTCTGACTCAACCAGGGGTGTGGGGGGGGGAGGGGGGGCACAAACGCAAATGACATTTATGCTTTATTACGTATTTAATCATTGGGAAATTTTGTAATCACTATATCCCCCACCCCCCCCAAAAAACAAAACCTCATTCTGAGGCGGCATTTTCTAATGGAGTTAAAATACACGAAAGACTGAAAAGATTTAAATTGTCAATTTCTACCAAATAAAGTTAAAAAAAAAAAAAATCTGATTCCCTTGTTTTGTTTAGATATTTCAACTTGTAAAGCCGTTCGTTTATTTATTTATTTATTTATTTAGTGTATAAACTGTAGATTGTCTTAACTTCCATTAAGGTAAATGTTTCATTAAGGAGTCAGAATTATTAGTAGTAGTAGTAGTAGTAGTAGTAGTACTAGTAGTAGTAGCAATAAAATTATTAATAAAATTTAGTAATAAAATTTAACTCTTTAATGAACATTGTAACGTTGTAATGGTGAGAAAAAGATGCATCGACATTTAAAATCCTTTAATTTTATTTATTAAATTTTTTTTTAGGGTTTTTAAGATATTTCTCTCCTGCACAGAATGAGGTTATTCGTATGATATTCCACCTTCTGATTACATGACATAATTTTTTTTTAAAAATCAAAATGATGGGATTGATCGACACCCCGTCCAGGGTGTCTTCGAGTCCTTCGAGTCCTCTGGGATAGACTCTAGACCTTGTGTGACCCTGTACAGGATAAGCGGTATCCAAAATGTTAACCAAAATGAACATGCTGGCATGAGTCTATTCATTTACTTAGCTTACTGTATTTATCAAAATTCTCGGCTTATGGAGGATGTCATACTGCAGATCAGTGGTCCTCAGCCCTAGTCCTGGGGACGGTCCACTGTCCCATATTTGAGTGTATTTCCAGCTCTAGGGTTAGGAAAAGGATGTTAATTAGGTGGACATTGATTAGGGACGCGCCGGATGCTGACTGTAAGCGGAAATCTGTGAAAAACGTTTTTAGATAGCATTTAGCTGTTTACGGTAGCCGTCTGACTGAACTAGGCTATTGTGTAAAAATGTAATTCTCTCTGAAAAACCTTACATGATAGATGAATTCAGCAAGTGAAATTTACCAAAAGTCGCTCAATTTTACTTAGAAGACAAAAAATGTTTTGGAAATTTGTATTTGCAAAAACATTTTTAAAAAAATGTAATAGGTTAAATGAGGATTTTGATTCAATTTTATGTATGTATCCTATGTTTTATTACTGTGACAGCAAACGCACACTATAAACACACAGTTTTATGATCTGTGAGGAAATTGCATTTGACTTTTGCATAATTTTGAACAAGATGCTTTCCAACGTTTCTTTTAGTTTCTATTCCAACATGGACAAAACAGTAACAACCTTCACTTCGGGAGAAGTTTCCGGAAGACATTGGAAGTTAAATCCTGAAACAAAAGTGTCTCATCTTTCGACTCTTGGAAAAAAAAAAACTCTTCGTGATTCCATGGACAGCGTGGTCGCTTTTCGTGATGACCCTGTTCATGTTCTTTAAACACGTTTGAAAACATCCCCTGTAGAATTATGAAGCAATCGAAGGTGCTGCAGGCTGAAACACTTCACAACAAGTTTCGTTGACGGATAGCACGTAGCCACGAGTTACGCAGATGCTAAAACGCCTCTGTGATGCTTTGGGAGATTCCACCTCAGTGACCTGAAGCAGTAATCTTACTAAACGCCCTGCATCATCCATCTTTTCTTTTTGTCCCCTCCTTCCTACCAAACCAATAATTCATCCCTGTCCACACAGACTGTCGTGTTCATATCTCCAGAAAAAGAGGAATGGCGCCAGCAATGTTGACAGTGCGATCTGGCTTCTTTCACATTTCAAATCTGTTGAGCCTCGAAGTGGCGTCCGAGTGCCCGGAAAACACACTCATATCTTCACCATTAATAATGTGTCCAGGCTGCCATCGGAGTCCCTGGCTGAATGAAAACGCTTAGCTTTAGCACCGCTAGTGGTAATCGTGTTAATACGGAAACAAAATGAACCCACAAAACTAGAGCGAGATCGATTGAGACGATGACCAACAAACCAGGTAGAGAATGGTTAAGTTAAGTTAGCTGATTGAAAATCCATTGACCTTTCAAATACTTTGGTGTATGCTACACCTCCACAGCTGACATAAACAGCCCTAAAACAAACATTTGCCAAGCCCTTGCAGTTTCCCCCCAGCTCCACGGCCGTCACCATTCACCGGGCAATAAAAGTCAACCGGTGCGCAGTAGATGATGATTCTCCACTTCAGCCGATTGGCGTGGGTAAACACAGAGAAAGCCAGCTGAGATAAGAGCTAAAGCAAACCCTCATGCTGCGCTAAGACCACAAACATACTGGTCCGGGATAATGCACTCCTAAAAGGATGATTGCTGGGAGCTCGGTGTTTGATAAGCAAACGTCCTAGTGAAGTCTCAAAGACTTGAGACAGACCGTGAACATGGACTTGATTTTTTTTCCACCATGATCCCATTTATTGTAATACTTGAGAGAAAATTAAATAGAAGTAGAGCTATTAAAGAAATGTCCTCATTGAAAGCAACATACTTTTACAATGAAATGCTATTTGACAGATACACCGATCAGCCATAACGTTACAAACATTGACGTTATAAAAGCCGCTTGTGCCGTCGAAATGGCATCTGGCCCCTTGGGGTGTGGATCCGCATGGCCTCTGGGGGGGTTAAGAAAAGGTTTGTCACCAGGATATTGCCAGCTGGTCCGTCGAGTGCTGTTGTCTTGTTTATCTGATGAATCCCATGAGGCTTGGGCATTGGTGAGCCTTGGGTACCCATAATACCGTCACCAGTTTACTTGGGTATACTTGATAATCATTGTTAATGTTATGGATGATTAGTTTATAACTCAATATTCAACTGATTTGCTCGCCTCCTAGTTGTCAAAATGGGAACTACTACAAGCATTAACAAAGTTACAGAGGCAGGAATCAAACTGCCCCCTGGCCAGAGAAGGAACAGTGAAGAGACCGTGTTAATCCCCAGGATGGCAAGAGTCGTTCTCCAAATTGAGCTTGTTTTTAACTACTACCAAAATGAAACCTAACACACTGACTCCGACAAATCGCCGTCAAATTCTGAGCTCATACAGCGTGTCTATTATGTATGAAGCCAATTCTACCTTACAGATAGACTGCAAAGGATGAAGGAGAAGAGGTTAGGAAGTGGATATCGACTGTGTATCAGAAATGAGCGCGCACCTCGGTGACATTTATATTTACGTTTAGGTATCTGGCAAACGCTCTTATCCAGAGTGACTTATAACAGTGCTTAAAAGTTTCCATCATTGAATAGATCCTTACACTGGTTACTAGGTTACAAATTATAAGTACCGTGTGTCAAAAGAGAGGTTCTTTTTTTATTGGGCGGGAAGAGGAAAGAAAACAGTCTAGATGCATGTCCTGTCCTCCTCGACCCTTGAAAGATGGGATGAACTCATCATTTAAGATGTAGCTGGGCTGGAAGTGTCGTTAATCCAAAGTTTAATACCATTCTCATTTGTTCATATTAATAAAATATAAGCCAATAGATACTAATAACTACTAATCCTGTGTAAATAAATGTAGTAAAAGTACATATAAATGTAGTAAATTGCTTTGTAGTAAAAGTTTTCTCCAGTTTGCAAAGTTTGCAATCCTCTATAATACAATCTTAACATAGTGCAAGACGTCCATCACTAGCCGAATTGACTACGCATGGAAAGGTGAGGGGGAAATAACTGTACTTGGACTAAATAAATCCAGGATAAATAACAGAGCTAGTACGTGAATGCACTTACTTTCTAATCAACTAGCTCAAATTACATTCAAAGAAATATGCAAGTTCTTTTTATAGCCAGTGGTTAACCAAGGAAACGCCAACTGAAATGTTCCAGTTGATTCCTGATTGGTTCGTTGAAAGTAGGCTACTGATTCCTGCATCTATTGGAAATGATGAGCACCAGAGTACCGGCCATTGTGGCGAGGAAAAAGGCTATTGATTCACCCCTAATTAGAACCGCGGTTATGCTAACAAGCCTGACAGACGGGAGATCGATTTCTCCTCCATGGAAGTGAGGCAAGAATCTGCGAGCGAAAGACAAATCGCTTCATTAGGGAGAAGAATTTGCTCTTCTGCTGAGGAAACACAATGCAAGTCCTAAAGGTGTATAAAAATGCGCTTGTATTAACACACCTTCAGCTATGTGTTATAGCGTTAGCGCTGGGAAAGCGTAGCGGCGAGTCCTACAGACGCGTGTGATTTATAGTTTTCATTAGGGAGCTTCTTGAGGTTAAATTCTTAAAAAAAAAAAAAAAAAAAAATTTAGCAAATATCAGACCTACTACAGGGAATGAAAACGTGTAAATAGTTAAGGGTCCACCACCTAAAAAAAAAAAAAAAAAACGCAATGTTTGAATTTCGCCGCAGGTCAACATGAATGGAAATGCTCATCTTTAGAGGCTTTAGAGATGAGAAGAGTGATGCTAGGACGCTTAAACAAATGTTTTTACTCTTCAACGACTGCACAAAGCATTAAATCGGTGAGGTTTGTCTTTAAGCAGCGATGAGCCACTGTTACATCAGTCATGGACGTAGGAACATTTAAAACGTAATAAAATTTGAAGCAAGGCAAACATGGAGAGCGCTGCGTCAATCTTCCAGACCCTGACTGGACAAACATCTTAACCCCCATGGAGAGACAGCCACTTTAACGCCTCACACCGGCGTGTTGAATGGTAGTGCCGCTGGTACGATCTGCTCCGTGCTCACTCGGACGAGACCTGAACATCTTTATGGGGGCCTCGCCTGATAGCGCGCTAACAAACACGTGCCGTCTGGGGCTAATGTGAGCAGAGTGCTTCAGAGACCTGTTTGCCTTGGCGAGTGTGTGAGAGAGCGGAATAAAGAACACACAGGCTGATACAGATAATGTGCAGAATACAGTCACAAAGGAAGGATAAAGGTAATAAAGTATATTACACAAATATTCTTATTTTTTATCAAAGAATCATGAACAGGGGATTAAGCGAGGGAAAGGGGTTTATTGTCCCCGAGCTATTGAGACGCGTAGAGGAGGTCAAGACAACATCCAGTGTATCACAGCACTCACAGTCAAACACAACTGGAGCTCTTGCTGTTGCTGGAGGAACAATAGCAGCCTGCTGGAAGAGAAACACTTAAAGGAGCCTTAAAGGATGAGGACCAACCGGTAGCATGCCAGCTTTCAACCACGCTGGATGGACTCTTCAGCCATGCAAGAAACATAAGCATCAACCACTTTATTGGTTTTATAACGACCTTTTTTCCTGTGACTAAGATGAGACAATGACGAGATCAGGAATAGTTTACATCCGCAGTGACGGGAAGAGAAAAAGAGAAGAAACGATATTTGGGCCCATTTACTTTTGAAATTGAACCGGAGAGAATTCGAGACCTGAACGTCGTAATATCGGAGGGGAAACAGTGGGGAACACAATCGCTGGGGAAAATACCACAAACCTGAAGAGACGCATCAATGGCATACCATGATAATCGCCCAGTTTTACTGACTTTGTGGTAATAATGTTACCACATGTTAACATCATTATGCTGTGGTGTGTTTTATTTTATAATTTTACAGCTAAACCGTTGCCAAACACATTAGGCTAATAGGTTTAGCAAATGACTGTGACAAATAGGAGGTATTCCTACAACAGTCCAAGTGTGGAAATTCATAAATATAT
>QMIH01000661.1:167093-184805 GCA_003987875.1 Clarias batrachus | reverse complement strand
CAGACAGACAGACAGACAGACAGGCATGTTGGGCAGACAGACAGACAGACAGGCATGTTGGGCAGACAGACAGACAGACAGGCATGTTGGGCAGACAGACAGAAATGTTAGACAGACAGGCATATTAGACAGACAGACAGACAGGCAGGCGAGAGACAGAAAGGTTAGACAGACAGGTCTGAGGCAGTGAATCCGTTCAGTTCCCCACAGCTACGAGGATAGAAGACTAAACACTCGCGACTCTTACACACACACACACGATTCACTCCAAAAGAAACTTTTGAACTTTGTTCAAAATAATGAACAAATTTAAATAAGAAAGCTAACTTTACTGTACATCTTTCCTCAGGTTATAACACTAATTCTGAACACTAACAGGACTGTAGAGTGTGTGTGCGCGCGCGCGGTGTTAGCACTCATGCTAGCTGCAGCCATGTCTGACGCCAACGTGCTGAAGACGTTTCCTAAACATTAGCAGAGGAAGCTAACGCGGTTATCGCTATCGCTAATTTAGGCGCATTAGCGCCATTGAATGACCTGACGGGCTCTCTAGAGCAGGAAAAACGTACCGTTCGGGGTTCTAACATCGCAGAGTTTACAGAGGAATCCTTTGGGGACTTTCTGGATGTCGGGGCCGAACTCCATCGCGCTTAGCCGAGAGACTAAACTCAAATCTCCCTCCAACTCGGAGCAATTCCTCCTCCACGCACCGCTTCTTCTTCGGCTTATAGGTTAGCGGTTGACTTTATGGGGCACTACTGCCACCAACAGGACTGGAGCAAATAAACGACTTCATATTTCCACAGTATAAAACCAATTTTAAAAAAAAGTTCTATAATGATAACCATTAGATATTAATTTTATTAGACATACTTGAGGAAAAATTAACACCAGCTCTTACATATATCATTTTTAAACAGAAATGTAAGTGTGTGTAAAAATGACAAACACTTTTTTTTTTCCAATCCTCAGTTTATTATCCGGATATTTTTTTTTGTTCCCAAGCTACAAATACAAAAACACCACTTAAAATATGCAGCTTAATAAAAGCATATGATGGACATGAGTACGTAAAAGCAAACCACCTGTCCTCTCCTTGAAAGGAAGAAGAGGTAATAAGAGACAGAGGAGAGGGCTTTGTGGAACCACAAAGGTGAGGACTGGTGGAATTGAAGTAATCCTCTTAAAAGAAAACACCCCAAATTTTGATTCATTTCAAACTTGAAAAAAAAAAAATACATCTGAAACACTGAAATGATTTGTAAAAACAATTAAGATCTTTTTAAAACAATAAAAAAAAAACAGTTGAACTGGTAACGAGAAAAATATATAAATTTGGTACAAAAGTAACAATAATTAAGTGGTCTCAATGACCCCCTCCCACCCTGACACATTATCGCAGGCTATTTACATAATCTCAAGATCAGTGCTTTATTTCCTTCTTGTCCGCCTCACAGGTGCTGAAGGAACGACCGTCTCGGCTTTCTTCTGGCCTCGGTTTCCTCTGCGAGTGGTTACCTCTGCACGACAGACAAAGGAATAAAAGATCATCAAGGCGAATCCCCGAACTAATGAACACTTAAAACTGAGTGAAGAAATCTTACCGGAAACAGGATCCTCAATCTGAGCTGGTACATCTTCCTCGGTTGTTTTTCTCCGTCCTCTTACAGGTTTTTCATCCTTTTTAAGAGGTTCCTCCACAACAGAGGTGCCCTGTGCCTCCTTTGCTCCCGTCCTCCTCCCTCTGCCTGGTGTGGCTGCACCCGTCTGAGCTTCTGTGCCAGCTCCTTTGCCCCTTTTCCTCTTTGGTAGGGACTCCATATCTGGTGTTTCCTCAACTACAACCTCCATCTCCTTCCTTTTCTGCCCCCGTTTTTGGGAAGTGGCTACTTCATCGTGTTGGGGAACGACTGAAGTGCCTGTTCTTCCACGCCTGGCTGGCTGAATGTTTTCTTCAGGAGCTGGCTTCTCCATTTCTGGTTCTTCTGTTTTTTTTGCTCCTTTCCCTTTGCGCCCTTTTACTAATGGATGCTCTGAGTGCTTGGTTTCTACATTTGAGGGATCGTTATTTTTAGCTGCTGGTTTCTGTTCTTTCTTGTTGGACGGCTCTTTCTCAACAGCTTCAGTGACTGATGTGTCCTTGAATGAGACCTTGGCTTTCTTAGCGATCCTCCCTTTTCCTCTCTTAGCTGCTACTTCTATGCTAACATCTGCCCTGTCAGAGGCTGCCTGCACAAGTGATGCTTCTTCCTTTGTAGACTCCTGTGCTTTTGTTTTGGTACCAGGCTCTTCACCTGGTTCCGCCACTGCTGTAGCATCTTCTGAGACTCCCACCTGCTCCGATTTGGCCACAGCTTTTCTACCACGGGTGGGCTTGACAACTGGTGGAGGAATTTCAACAGTAGCTCCACGACGCCCTCGTTTAATTGGAGGCTCTGGGTCATCCTTGACCGCAGCTGTACGCCTTCCTCTGGATGATCTGGCTGTAGGAGCTTCTAAATGCTGAATGGTTTCTGACTCAATACTGGTTTTATCTTCGACCTGAACTTTGGGCTGTTTTGTCCTCTCAAGTCCTCTGACGGTTTTTACCACTGGTTCTTTAGCAAGACCATCAGTAGCATCCTCTACCTGTAGCTTCATCTGCTTGTTCCTTGCACCTCGGCTAGACCTGACTGGTGGAGCTTCTGGTTTAGGCTGAGGTTCAATACGAGCCTCAATATTGGATTCATCAGCTAACGCTTGGTTGCTCAAATCCACTGGATTGACTCTTCTTCCTCGTCTCGACTTCACCACAGGGACTTGAAGGTGCTCTTCAGGCAGCACCTCAGAATCTGAAGCAGATTTGGACGTTTCTTCAACTTGTGCCGTTATGGAGGTTTCCTTCTTTGTTGCCCTGCCTCTCCTTGGTTTCGAATTGGCTTTAACTAGATCTTCAGTGTCTGCTGCTGAGTGAACTTCAGCATTCTCTGGTAATTTGGACTCTGCTTCAACAGCAAGCTCCACCACAGCATTGGAGCTCTTAATTTCTGACTCCACAGCAGTCAAGGTGGGTTTAGGAGATTCCTTCTTTGTTGTTCTGCCTCTCCTGGTTTTTCTCACAGAATTGTCATTTTCTGCTTTAGAAATCTCCAACGCAGCACCTTCCACCTCCGCTACAACATCTGGAGATTCCTCAACTTCTGAAGATTGTGGGGGTTCCTTCCTGGTTGTTCTGCCTCTCTTTGCTTTGGTATTTGACTTAACAGGAGCCACCTCAGACTCCGCTGAAGGCAGAAGTTCATCTCTCTCTGAAGCAACCCCAATCTCCTCACCTGAAGCTTCAGGTAAAGCTTCTGGCTCTTGTGGAGTCTCCAATTCAGGTTTTTTTTTCCTTCCTCTCTTGGCTCTAACAGGAGCTGGTGACTTCACCAAGATTTCCATCTCTACAGAAACCTTCAAGTCATTAACAGGACCTACCTGCTTGACCTCAACCTCTTGTTCGGCTTTCCTTCCTCTCCTTGGTTTCAGTACCACCTGCTCCTCCTCTGCAGAGGATTGCAGAGCCTCCACTTGCTCCTTGGGAATTTTTCCTCTGGTAGATTTTCTAGCAGGACTTTGAATGGAAACATCTTGGATTAGCTTGTTGACTGACTTGCTTCTCCTTCCTCGTACAGAAGGAGCAGACTTTACACTAGTTTCATCTTCAGTTCCTGCAGCCAGAGAATCTGAATCCACCTCATGTTGGTTCTTCTGAGATTTCTGTGCTGTTCGAACACTACGTTGGGACTTTTTAGCCGGTGAAGATATTTTTTGCTCATGCTTAGGAGAAGCTACAGATATAGTGGTCTCTACAGCAGCACTGCATGTTTTAAGAGGTGCTTCCTGGACCTCTGGACAAGCAGTTACTGCTTCTTCTGTCTCAATCTGTAGAATAACAGCTGCTTTTGCATTTGTCATGTCCTCAACTGGACCGATGTTCTCCTTCTCTTCAGAGTCCTCTCTGGCACCTTAAAAAAATTAACAGATTTTCAGAAAAAAATTAATTCCACTTAAATACTTAAAATGAGAACTGTAACACCTGTGTATGCAAATACATTGGAGCAAGAACTCACCTCTCACAGGCAGAACTTCAGAACCTAGCTCTGCAACCGCTCTCTCTCTTTTTTGCTTGGGTGTCTTCATCAAACTATCAATTCCAAAGTCATCTTCAACTGGCTGGTTGTTCTGCTTGGGAGTCTTCATCAGCTGTTGTACCCCTGTCAGGTCTTCCTCAACTGGCAGCTTCTTCTGCTTGGGAGTCTTCATCAGCTGTTTTACTCCAGTCAAATCTTCTTCAACTGGCTGCTTTTTCTGCTTCGGAGTCTTTATCAGATGTCTTAACCCACTCAGGTCTTCCTCAACTGGGTGGTTCTTCAGCTTGGGAGTTTTCATCATCTGTTTCACTCCTGTCAGGTCCTCCTCAACCTGCTGCTTCTTCTGCCTGGAAGTTTTAATCATCTGTTTTACTCCGGGAATATCTTCAACTGGCTGGTTCTTTAGCATAGGAGTCTTCATCAGCTCTTTCACCCCAGTCAAGTCTTCAACGGGCTGGTTCCTCAACTTAGGAGTTTTCATCATCTGCTTAACTCCTGTCAGATCTTCCTCAACTGGCTGGTTTTTCAGCTTGGGAGTCTTCATCAATTGTTTTACTCCAGTAACATCCTCTTCTTGCTCAACCATATCGTTGGGAATCTTGTCAAGTCTCTTCAAACTTACAGAGCACACTACAGGGCTGTTTGTAACTTTCGGACTTGTAGTCGATCTCTTTATTCCAGCCCTGCCTTTTTCTAAGGGGGATTCTCTTTGTTTAGGGGTACTAAGAAGTTCTTTAACACCTTCTAAACTCTCTTCCTGGGATAATTTTGGCGCCTTGGGGGTTTTGAGCAACTTGCCCCTAAGGTCTTCTACAGGCTCGGCTTTCTGCTTTGGTGTTCTCAGCAGTCTTTTGACACCTGTAAGGCACTCTGGCAGGGACGGTTTGTGCCGGGGTGTTTGGACTGGTCCAGAGTCCTTGTTCTGAGTTTGATCTTCGCTGGGCATATGCAATACTGTAGATACTTCAGACTGAGAAAGGGCAGCAGAGGTATCCATTGCTTCAATCAAGCTTTCATCCTGGTCGTCCTGGAGGAGTCTGGTTACCGCTTCGCTGTTGTAGCGCCCGAGTTTAGTGGTGGATGCGACGCTTATGGGAGACACCACCATTTCACCTGTGTGTGATTATATGTGAGGAGTTTATTCTTGTTTAACATCAAGAATAAAAGAAAAACTAAATGAAGAGTCTGTTGCTTACCAGATTCCTCAGGAGTATTCATTACTGACATTTCGTTAACACCATGCGGCGTCACTGGACACTCGTTTGCCTTTGTATAAGCACTCTTGCGTCTATTGTTAGCTGGAGTTTTAAAGATATCCGAAACACCTGCAAACAAGCAAAGGTTTTAGAGATCTTGTAAAATTTTGTACATAATCGAATACAAATACAAATTTAAAGCCAAAAATAAACGTACCTGTAAGATCCTCATCCATTTTCATATCCTTTTTAAACAAGGCGACGTTGCATACTACTTTAGGGGCAGCGCTGACAAGCTGAGTGGATCTTAGGTAGGCTTTCCCTACGACTATGCTTGCTGGAGAATCTGCATGTCCAGTGCTTGTACTTTCTTTCAGTCTGTGTGCAGGCGTCTGCAAAGAACTTATTACACTTAGTACATGGATCCTCAAACAACTACTGACAAAAAAAAAAAAAAGACATAAAACCAGCAACATTACCTTAGGTTTAGTCACTTTACTCTGCTTGACTGCTGCTGCTTTTTTGGTAATCGCTTTCGTAGCACCACCTTCTGTTCGAGGTTTAACCTGTCCAAACTTGACGATGTCGGCCCAAGAACTGACAACTGACAACAAGGACGAAGAAAATTAGGGGAAAAAAAAAAAAAAACATCTGTATAATAAGACAAACAGTTCCTGAGAACCTACACGCCACACACTGTTGTTACCTTTTAAATTAGCACGCGACGCTCCACTGCGTCGCGATCGCACAACGTCCAGTGCGCTCTTCAGCACACTCTTTGGTGTCTTCCGAGCCGAGGCCTTCATGCTCTTCCTTCTCGGCGTGGCCCTCGGGGTTACACGTTCCTGAGACTCTTTTACTCCATGCACGGATTCTTCCTTCGTTTCTTTCTCCTGGTCGGAGACAGGTGACGGGGTGCTGATTCGGGAAACCGAGAAGCGGCCGTGCATGGAAGGCGTCTTGAGAATGGACTCTTGGCTTGGGGATGGCGATTTCACTGAAGCATTCGAGAGCCTCCTGGAGGATTTGGGGGTTGATGGGTTTGAAGAAGGTGAAGGGGTCTTGGAAATTTTAAGAGATGGGGTTTTAGCCTTCGGGCTTGGGAGCGCCTTGGCGGGCGACGGGGTCTTGAGCGCCTTGGCGGGCGACGGGGTCTTGAGCGCCTTGGCGGGCGACGGGGTCTTGAGCGCCTTGGCGGGCGACGCCGCACGTTTAGGTGAAGCTTTTTTAGCAGGGCTCTCTGCAATATTCTCTTTAAGTTTGTAACCCTACAGATAAGAGAAGTACAGACACTTTAGAAACCCGAATAAGAAAATTTAAACAAAACACCACAAGTGCCTTTGGCACACCTTACCATCAGTCCAATGGTGGAGGCTCGTCTGAGCAGAGAGTGAGATTTCTGAGAGAACCCCAAGCTGCGTCTCCCAGGCGTTGCCCCTCGGCGTAGGGGGGAATTAGGTGGTAGGCGTTTGTCGAACAGTTCAGGGCTTAGCTGTCCCCCGAACGATACACGTTTTCTCTTGGGGGCAGGAAGGGGCAAGTCGTCACATTTGTGCTTCTTACTGGGGGCCTGGTAATTATCTGCTGAATACCAAGACAATCAGGGGTTAAGGCCAAAAATTTTTATTTTTAAGTCTCCCACGCCACCGACACCAGACCAAGCCTGTTTCTCTACAGGGAACATTTAATAATATTTAAGCCATGCTCGCCTCTTTACTCTTTAAGTAACAGCTCTTCTACTTTTATTATACTTGCTTTAAATTCCTTTCATTTCCCTGTCTTGTGCAGAAATGTTTATTAAAAAGAATTATTTTGAAATAATTATATTTTGAAATCATCCATCTTTGTTTTCCTTACTGTTTGTTAACGTATCCTAAAATCCCTAAAACAACCTGAATTAAAAAAAAAACATCAAAGTCGTTTTTTTTTTTTTAAACTAATCCCATCCTATGTGAACTCATAGGGAAATAATCATGTGTTTGGGAGTCTCCATCACCCTGCTACAAATCTGATTCACTTCTGACAGCGAGCTAAATAAACTTAGTGGCTCAGAGGGCTATGGCACTGAGTTAATGATGGGAAGATCAGCAGTTCGATTCCCAGCTCCACCTGGTTGCCACTGTTGGGCCCTTGAGCAAAGCCCTTAACCCTATCTTCTCCAGGGGCACTGTATCAAGGCTGACCCTGCACTCTGACCCCAGTTACACTGGGATATGCAAAGAAAGAATTTCACTGTGCTGTAATGTATATGTGACAAATAAAGACTAAACATAACATTAAAAAAACTTAACTTAATGTGCAGAGTGAGGAATGTTAGTGGGACAGACACCCTTCATTCAACTTCTGTGACACTGTGCACATTAGTAGTAACTCCCCAATGCTCACAAATCATATAGAGCATCCTGGAAACCACTTGATTGATATAAATTGATATAAACTTGTTAAAAGTCTATACAAACTCTGTTCTGAGCACAGAAGTTTTAGAGAAACGCATCTTTATGGCGTTACATTATCAAAAAAAACAAAACAAGTAAAAGCCTTTGATCTGCCCTTTACTCCAAACTCTGAGCGAATTAGTCTCAAACCTTTTTTTAGGCAGTAAAATGTCATTTCTTTACAATCCTACAGGTGGCACAATCAAAACCATTTACACATTTTAATCCGGTGTGGTAAGAGTGTACTACTTGCCAAGTTTGTCTTAAAAAATAATTATGTTTTTTTAATAATTAGGTTTTTAAGTAAGAAAACTAAAGTTATAAGGAACGAGCTACATTTAATCATTAAACTATTTTTAAGATTTTAACAAAATCAGTAACATTAAATCAAAATATTTAGAATAATATAACAGAACCGCAACTTTAATCGAAACGGCACATGGGTCTCATGATAATATCGTATCGTTAGGTGATTGGTGATGCCCATCTCTACTAGGAGATTAAATCTCTACTACTTTTAGGGAAAATATTAAAAGCTATAGGTTTTTATTTATAAAAAAGAAAAAGAAGAGCGCCACTCAGTAATCCTGTGATTTATATTCATTCCCAATAACTGAAATTATTCAACTATTAAATTCGTTAGTTGCAGCTCTACACTAGGTCATAAATTCTGCTTTTAAATGCGCTGACTTCCTGTTTCACAAACAAATGAATAAACATCAATAAAGAAATTAATAAACATCTAACAATTAGTATCTGGAAACATTGTTTTTATGTAAACTTTGGTTCTCACCTTCATCAAGACACATGGGAGTGACTAAAACCTCCTGCAGCACATCCTGGACCTGTAACCGTTTTCCCGCGCTTGCTCTCGGCGACGTCCTGGTGGCCTGTTTCGCTTCAGCCGCTTTATCCTCCTCGCCCCCTTCCGGCTCTGAGGGACTCTGGGAAGAGGTCTGGCTCGCCGGGGTTTGATGAGCGCCGCCACTGCTGCTCCTCCTGCCTTTCGGAGACTTCGTGCTTGGACTCTCAAAGGCGATTTGCTGGGCCACTTGGTCAGCGGTGAACTTCTGTGGCGTCGTCTGCGGAGTTTTCTTCTGAGACCCGGGTGTCCCGGGGCCCTCCGAGCGCCTCTTTTGTTCTTCCCGGACCGCAGGCGTGGCTGTTCTGACCTGAGCGGACACATTTTCCATTTGATCGCCATCTACAGACTTGGCGATCGAGGATCTTCTCTTCTTCTGGGATGATTTCGGAGTTGCCGGCTTCTCGTTCTCGCTGGAAACCTTCTCGAGGTCCTGGTTGTCCGCTGGAGGTCTTGAGAGAGGTGTGTTGGACAGACTGGAAGATTTCCACACAGGTTTGGTGGCCAGATCACGCTTGACCATGTTGTACAGGTCAGAGAAAGGCGACAAGGTGGCGTCCGTCGATTTGTTCTGCTCATCTCTGACACTCTGGTCCAGACAGGAGGGCAGGTTGGAGCCATCTTTCAAATAGGTTTCTAGGGGGGTAAAAAAAAGAGGGGGGGGGGAGTGGGAGGGGGGGTGTAATCAAAACTGAAGCCAAACGACAAGCCATGAGTTATGAAAAGTCTCTTCATGAAGATCTTGAGAGCTCACCTGTGATGTGCTCAGTTTTCTTCTTCTCTGTGGTTCCAGGTGTGCTCTTTATCTGCTGGTCTTGCAAGACCTGGGACACCAACAAGAGAGGTTAAAGGTCATATCGGGGGGCATTACAGCACATATCTTGTTTCCTTCTGAAGATACACCTGCATGAAAGGAAAGGTTTCTTGACAAACCCCTTACCTTGACAGTTTCTCCTTTACCCGGCGTCGATAAACGCTTCTTCTTTGGGGTCGGCGCAGGTGGGTACTCGAACCTGCACATCACAAGGTCAACTTAACACCAAAAGCTAAAGTTAAAGTTAAAAAAACATATGGATTCTGACAAAGAGAAGGGTGACGTACCTGAAAGAACGATCAATAATTGTGATTAGATCTCCATGCTTCAGACGCTCAGACTGCTGCAGAATCTCGCCGTTGATGCGGGTCGGATTCACCGAGCTCAGGTTGGTCAAAATGAGCTTTTAAAAAAAAAAATGAAGGAGAAAGAAGAACAGTTATTACAGCTCATGGTTGTGTGCTCATCACATGGTTCATGTTCTTCATTAGTCCCTGGAATCTAAGCAGACCGCAGAACTCTTCATTACCTCTTTGTTTTCGTTGAGCTCAATCCTGCAGTGTTCTTTCGACACCTGTGGCAGCTGGATCCGGATATCACAGTCGAGCTTCCTTTAAAATAATGTGTGTAAATGTAAATGTGTAGATTCGCTGACATGTACCTTAAATTCCACAAGCAAATTTAAATTCATCTAGACCATGAATACTGATCTAAAATTTAAGAAGGTTAACAAATGTATATTTACTTGCATTTGTATGGAACCATCTTTAGTGAATCTTTAGCCCACCTCAACGGGAAAAGTGTTTGATTACTGGGATATTTCTATATCCCAGTATATATCCGAGAGTTTGAATGTTTAGCGCAGACTGAGATTGTTGCTCAGTCACTATTTGGTCTAGGGCTGCAACAAATAATCAATAAAATCGATAATTATCTATAATAAAATTCGTTGTCAACGAATGCCGTTATCGATCAGTTGGACTGCTCACGTTACTGAGGAGCGCGACCACAAGATGCACAAATACACCGCTCACGCGGTGGAGGTTACGGAAGCGTCTGCAGGAAAAAGCGTGCGCCTATGGCGTTATATTCCTGCCACAATTCTGAGCGCGCGGTTTGAAATTTTGAGAGCAGACAAAGCACTCTATGCGCGTGCAGTGTCTTCACTGCACGCTCAACATCCGCACGAGCGACTTCTCGAAAATCTTCTCGATTCTGTGCGCGCAAGCAACATTTATTTTCTGTGCGCGCTCGACTCTGCTTGTACGCTCGCTCAACTTTGTCCAGTGTTACAAAACTGCCACAAAACCAGCCAATCACAGACTTCCACACAAGACTCCTGATTGGCGGTTCCTTCTCTATTAGCTGGCAATATCTGCAATTATTGTTAAAATGCTGTATTGTATATGGATGTATATAGTTATAAGCAAAACATCAACTTAAAAGAAGCGTTTAGTTTTTATCTGATTAATCGAAAAAACAAATAGCCCAACTAATGGATTATCAAAAAAAAAATTAATTTCTTTTTTGGAATTTAATGGGCGTGGTGAAATATAACACAGCTGTGTCAGTTTCAGTTAATAAGCACATACGCAAAAAAAATCTGGATAACTTCCGTACACCATGCAGATTTTTTTTTTCCACGAAATTTTGTAAAGCTTAAATTCTAATTCAAGGCTGCTTAACAAGTGTCTATTATAGAACCAAGTTATCCAAATTAAATTTTATCCAATTTTTTTTTTTTTTTGCACAAATTATATTTTGGCACATTCTGAGATGAAAAATCAGTAATAACCTCTAAAAACGCTCAAGACGTAAATGAATTAATGTCTCCACTGTACATCTTCAGCACATCAACGGTGCCTGGAGCACGTGGTGTCGATGCGCACGCTGATTGGCTAGGAGCAGTGTCTGACGTCAGTAAGTGAAAGAAAAACCCGCCTGAGTTTAAAACGAGGTAATGAGAATCAGAAGCGAGTCGGCGTTTTAAACCAACAAAAGACAAGCTTGTTTTGACATTTGTTTTCATTCTAAAGAAATAGTTTCCAAATATCTATTTTGTCACTTTTTCAGGAAGCTAAACAGAATCGCACTGAAGTGTCTATTTATAAATCGCGCGAGCGAATCATCTGAAAAGATATTGTAAAACCAAAAATATTCAACAAGATTCGTCATGGAAATGTTAAGCTTCATTTACACAAAAACCACAGTTACAGCACATATTTACGGCACAATAGATAAAACACTTGGAATCGAGCCAATGAGTCGACTCAGCGTTCGGTTTAAAAGAGCCGACTCAGTGAGCCGACTCGATAGTAAACGACATATGGCTATAAAAGAGCCACACTCGTCAGATCGTCTTACAAACATGCATTTCGTAGTTTTATACGATAAACAGGTACTACATATTAATAAATACATAAATACATTATCTACTAACCTCCCGAACAGACAGGACGCTGTGAGCGGAAAATCGGTTCCATCCGTACCGTTTCTTTTTATCACCACGATCTTACCGAGCAAAGGCATCTTCGTAACATCAGCTTTACTTACCTGATGCAGAGAATTGGAAAGAAAGAGAAAAACACTTTAGTGCACAAAATAAAGCATTTGTTTGTCCTGAATGTGTGATTAAAACCCCGTAACTCGAGGCAGCAGCCCGCGAACATGTGCGGTTTCAAAGTTATCCTTACTGTTCCAAGGCTCTTTAAGAAATACCGCAATAAAACTTCGCTTTATTAAGCTTTAAACATTTATAACGTAAGATGTTAGACCATTAAAAACACACTCCACGTTTAAGCAATAGTTTAACCACTAAATCCCACCTCCTCGCGCTTGATTGGCTAGCACATCAGAATGACATGGCAGCTGGCCAATGCGCGTTAGCTCGCCAAGCTAAGCAGCCAATCACAGCGCAAAGGGAAAACTGTTAACCTCGAAACATGAATATCGTACGTTTTGTTTGCTAACAAAAAACAGTACAATTTATTTTAGAAAAGGATTGAACATATATTTATACGTTACCCGAGTTAAATCAGATTATAAAGATGAAATATATTCCATGGATAATTAAAAACCCAAACAGACGCTAAGGAGACATTAGCTCCCTCGACATCGGACTACCCGCTCTACACTGACTCGTGCACGCGGCGGGCCAGCGCTCAGCGCGCGCCACAGGTATCCCTCCGCCACAGTGCGAACAGATTAGCGACGCCTATTTATTTTAATCACATTTAAAACACATCAGACATACATATAATGCAATGATGTACACATGTAAAAAAATGTTTCAAACCGTAGCAGGGATGTTTGTTTGTCTGAGGAACTATTTTGTTTATTAGAGCGAGGCGGAGGAACACCTCGTCGAGCTCCGCCTCTGGGTTTGAATAGGGTTCGAAATTCCGCGCGAAGCTCCCTGATTGGTCAATGTCCAGAGCGATGGAAAAGGCTGCAGCCAATAGAAAGAGCAGTGGGAATTCACACGTCTTACTGTTTATAATCGGACTTTAATTGAATACATTATATATAATTGAAAAGTAGATTTATTTCAGTAATTCAATTTATATATTATATAAATTCATTACACACAAAGTGATATATGTCAAGTGTTTATTTCTTTTAATTTTAATGAATGGCTTACAGCTAATGAAAACCCCAAAGTCAGCATCTCAGAAAAATGTTAATATTACTTAAGACAAATTAAAATCTATATATTTTGTAACACAGAAATATTGGATCACTGAATAGTATGAACATGTACAGCACTAAATACTCTGTTGAAGCTTCCCTTACATGAATTACAAGGACTAAGGACGAAAAAGACTGGACTGTTGCTCAGTGGGCCGAAGTCCGCTTTTCAGTATGTATATATATACACACACACACACACACACACACACACACACACACACACACACACACACACACACACACACACAGTGGTTGGACAATGAAACTAAACCACTGGCCCTCAGTTTTGGAGGTTTTATGACTAAATTTGAGCAGCCTGGTGGCCAATATATATATATATATATATATTCAAACTTGCTTGTCCATGTCTTTATGGACCTTGCTTTGTGCACTGGTGTTCAGTCATGTTATAACTGGAAAGGGCTGTCTCCAAACTGTTCCCAAAAATTTGGGAGCATGAAATTGTCCAAAATGTTGTGGTTTGATAAAGCATTAAGAGTTAATTTCACTGAAAGTAAGGGGCCGAGCCCAACTCCAGAAAAACAACCCCTCACCTTTTCCAACATGACTGCGCATGTACACAAACCAAGGTCCATAAAGATGTGAATGAGGAGGTTTGGTTTGGACGAACTTGACTGGCCTGCACAGAGTCCTGACATCAACCCGACAGAACACATTTGGAATGAATGAGAGCAGAGCCATGCCTTCTCATCCTATCTCACACATGCACACATGTTCTGGAAGAAAGTTTCAAAAGTCCCATGAACACACTCCTAAACCTTGTGGAAAGCCTTCCCAGAAGAACTGAAGCTGTTATAGCTGCAAAGGAGGCGGGACCAAGATCATATTAAACCCAGTGGATTAAGAATTGAATGTTACTCACGCAAGCAAGTACGCTTCGCAATATAGTGTATATATACAGGGTCGACCACAAGTTTCCAAATATAAACAATTTAATCATATAATATGAATTTATTTCATAAAATTTATTTTTCCTAGGTGTGGACACATAGGGCCCAATCTGTCTATGTGCCTCTTTCTTTACATTTTTGCTCTTTTATATATGTATACTCAGTGAATGTTATACATACGGTGTTTGTTTCACCTCAGACATTTTTGGGATAGGGAGACAATTGTATAGTGTGATAGACAAACCTCATTTTGTGTTTTCCATGTAATGTTCTCATTGTGTACAAGTGTGCCTTATTTTGGGGCCAATACCAAAAGACAACCCTTTTCAATGTGGCATCAGTTTCAACATTTCGTGGGTATAAAATGCTGGTATTGTCAGTAAGTCAGTAAGACCGTTGCAGGTGACTCCACTGACACCAAGAGACCGCCGTGAACGTTTGCAGTGGACACAAGACCATGTGACCTGGACAATGCCGCAGTGGTCTACCATCCTGTTCACTGATGAGTGTCGGGTCACCGTCGCTGGAGAAGGCGAGGTGAGCGATACGCTGAGGTCAACATGGTCCCCAGGGTTTGCTTTGGTGGAGGAGGTGCAACAGTCTGGGCGGGCATCACCAGTCAGCGCAAAACAGATTCGGTTATTGTAGATGTAGATCAGTCACTGCACGTTCTTACCTCAGGGACATCATAGAACCCATCATCATCCCCCAATTCCACCAGCACACCCCAACTTTCTGTTCATGGGTGATAATGCTCCACCACATCGTGGCAGATTTGTCACAGCTCGACTTCAGGAAGTTGGAGTGCCTCATATGGTGGCCATCAATGTCCCCTGACCTGAACCCCATAGAGCACGTCTGGGACCAGTTGAAGCAGAGACTGGATGATCACGTGACCTGGAAGAACTGTGTGTAGCACTTGTGGACGAGTGGAACGCATTGCCTTAGAACAACATCATGAGGCTAGTGAGGAGCATGAGATGTCGCTGTCAAGCTGTCACTGCGTCAAATGGTGGAAACACCCGCTGCTGACATTGTCGATTTTTGTTTGACAGTATTTGTGGCTATCCTTGTTATTGTCAAAATTTTGGGGGTAATAAAAATTAAACTAATGAAAATGGTGTTTCTTCTCATACATTATTAGTAATATCAAATGGAACTTTTATTATCTCTTATTTCATTACAATTCAGAGCAAATACGAAAAAGCACTCATTTAAATAACAATATCCCTAACTTATTGTGGGTAGTGTATACTGTATAAACATATAATACACTATGATACACTACAGTGCACTATAAACACTAATACACTATGTACACTATAGTGTCTGGTCAATACAATAACATTTTCTTCAAGCTGATGTCTGAATTTCATGTTTGTGTTAGGATTCAGATCTCTGTATATCTCTGACATTGCTATCAGTCATTGTACGTCATTGTACGTATACGTACACTGGTCAGTTTTCTGTTTGACTTGGCAACTTGGTTTTATGCTGGAATCCCTTCCGGAATTGCAATACAAATTGAACAGATCGGTGCCTGGGTATCGTGATAATATCGAATTGTACGATCTCTTGGGATTCCCATCTCTGATACATAGTGTGCGATTTTCATGCATTAGCCTCTCTATCTTTGCTTTTTCTCTCTTCTTGGCCAGATAACCCAGAGAGGTTGGCACACATGGAGCAGTGACCTGACCCCAGGCCACTACCTAACGACAACAGGGCCATGCCATTCTACAATGTTGTAATGATTCCTCCTCAACAGAGGTGCGAGATAACTTCGTCACTGTACTTCATTCCGTGTATCTGTACTTTATGTATAAGTAGTTTTATAGAGGATACTTTTTATGTTTACTCTGCTCAAAAGTACAGCAAATACCTGTACTTTTACTTAAGTACATTTCTGCATGGTGTTACCCAAGCATATTGGTGTATAGTATTTTAAGCAGTACTGTTGGCACCTGCTGACAATTATGCATAATTGCTTGACTTGTCTTTCCTTCGCCTAATAACATAACAGGTTTTTTTGAAATTCAGGAGCGGCTGGTGGCAGACAGCGACAATAACTGCACGCTTACAATCAGGAGAGGGTGGGAGGGGAAGGGACAGAAAGAGAGGGGGAGATGATTTTTACTTTGAAAACTGTTACAGTAAGGTAACACACGCCCTGCACTTTTAATACGGAAGTAAATTTGAAGGTGAGTAATTCTTCTTTTCTTCTACTTTTATTTGAGTAATATTTGCCCGAGGAATCCCTATTTTTACTCAAACACAGGATTTGTGTACTTTGCCCACCTCGGCTTCCCGCTCAGACTTTGGCTATGATAAAGTCTGTCTCTCTACAAGTACAACCAGAGAAAATACAATATATTGTTCCACTTTAAGAGGTTAGGATGCAGTTATTTATGAGCCCGAAAGGATGATACCAAGAAAAAAAATATCTGGAAAAGTCTGAATATTGATTTGACAACATCGTAAAAGCTAATTCTTGTGACTTTGCGCTAAACGTATCCTTGGGTAGAAATGTTTATTTATTCAAATAATATGTTTTCCTGTACAGCGTAAAAAAGCAATAAGAAGACAGGCGAGACACGTCTTCCATGGAAGAAACACATTTATTTTTTATTGGTAGAATGTCTTTATTTCTGATTAACAGTCCATTTTAAATTAGCCTTGTTCCACAGGACACCATGGTGCATCTGGACCGTGTTCACATATGACTTCCTTTTTGTATGATGGAGATTTAAGTTAAGTTAAGTTAGCCTTTTATTGGTCACACATACATTACTGCACAGTGAAATTCTTTATTCTTCGCATATCCCAGCTTCTTGTTATTATGCAGGGGTCAGAGTGCAGGGTCAGCCATTTTTACAGTGCCCCTGGGGCAGACAGGGTTAAGGGCCTTGCTCAAGGGCCCAACAGCAGCAACCTGGCGGAGCCGGGGCTCGAACCGCTGATCTTCCGATCCTTGATCCTTGAACACTGAGCCACCACCGCCCTGCAGTGGCACGGTAGATTGTGGCTACCGACAGTGGTTTCTGGAAGTATTCCTGGGCCCATTTAGTAATGCCAATGACACAATCATGCAGATGAGTGATGCAGTGTCGTCTGAAGGCCAGAAGACCACAGGCATCCAACAAGGTCTTCGGCTTTGTCTCTTATGCACAGAGATTCCTCCAGGTCGATGATGAGATTTGCAAAGCCTTTGCAATATGACTTTGAGGAGCTTTGTTTTTAAAGTATTCCACAATCTTTTTACGCACTCTTTCACAGATTGGAGAGGCTCTAAGACATTTCGAAGAGCCTTTCTAAGACATCCCTTTTATAGCTAATCATGTTACAGACCTGATGCTAGATGTTCTCCCAGACTTCTTTAAAAAAATTCAAAAATGAATTTCTTTTTCTCAAATTTCTCAATTTCTTCAAAATGTTTCTTTTTCAGCCCTTTGTGGCAACTTTTTTGAGACCTGTAGCAGGCATCAAATTTCAAATGAGCTCATTTAGTGGATAATTAAAGTGTCATATTTCTCAAACATTTGCTTAGTTCTCTATGCTCTATTATTAAAATATTTAAAAGTCTTTTAGTTAAAAATTTTATTTAAATGTAAAAAACATCCCAACTGCTGATTAAACTTGCAGACCGTTCTGATATAAAACTTAGATATATCTTAAAAATATCTATCTATCTA